>QMIH01003580.1:15942-32874 GCA_003987875.1 Clarias batrachus | reverse complement strand
GGGGTGTTTTGCAGAGCCGTTCTCAGATCCTCAAACGCTGACCGGCACTCAGAAGTCCATACCCACTTGGCTCCTTTCTTTTTCAGAGCGTGTAAAGGAGCAGCACGCTCTGAGAAGTGGGGAATGAAAYGGTGGTACCAGCCAGCCAGACCTAGGAAGCGTTGCAGCTCCTTCAGGTTGCAGGGAACGGGGTAAAATTGTATAGCTGCTACCTTGGCTTCTTCAGTTTTTATGCCTTCGGCAGATATAATATGTCCCAGAAAGGAGAGGGACGTCTGACAAAAGTTGCATTTCTGTAGGTTGAGCGTGAGACCAGCAGCTTCGAGGAGTGTAAATACTTGTCGGAGGTGGTTAAGGTGAGTGATGGAGTCTTTAGAGTAGACAACGATGTCGTCAATATAAACAAAACAATATTTTCCGATGGCTTCTGCCAGAACAGAGGTCATCAGTCTCTGAAAGGTCGCGCCTGCATTTTTCAAGCCGAAGGGGAGACGGAGAAATTCATATTGATTGTTTTTGGTGACGAATGCTGTTTTAGGGATGCTGTCTGGGTGCATTTCCACCTGCCAATAGCCACTACGTAGATCTAGCGAGCTAAACACAGTAGCCCCGTAGAGCGCCTCCAAGATTTCGTGGACCTGKGGCATAGGGAAGCCATCCAGCGGTGTTTTGCTGTTGACGGCTCTAAAGTCCACACAAAAACGAGTCCCGCCGTCCTTTTTTCCCACGAGCACGACAGGGGAAGCCCATGGCGAGTTAGATGGTCTGATGATCCCTGCCTCCAGCATTTTGGCGACCTCCTCCTCTACAACCTGCTGCTTGTGGAYAGGGACGGGGTAGGCCTTTTTCCTGATTGGTCTTTCGTCKGTGGTGTATATATGGTGGGTTATGGCCTTGGTATGGCCGATTCGGTCGGTACATACAGTCGGCCATTCTAGCAACAGCTCCTGTAACTGACACTTGTGTTCTTCTGACAGGGAAGCGTTGCTAACCAAGCTGGAGATGGCAGATTTGGAGGCATCAGACACTGGGGGCAATGGATTGGCCACATAAAGGGAGACTTGGCGGGAACACAGTATATGAAACACCTGATCCCTGATAGTTTCATTAACAGTAAGTTTTTTAGGTGTAAGAGATCCGATATTTACCAGCTCTAGGCTTCAGATCAGAGGTGCTGGCTGTGTATTCAGTGTGCTCTGAATTTGTGGTCTGTATATTAATTAAATTATTAAAACAGACTACCTGGACATCCAGCAGTTCAGCGACCATAACCTGCCTTAAACTATGTCGCCACATCTCATTGGGATGGGTCTATAGTATACTACTTCATCGGATATTACCTTCGCTAATTTACACATCTCCGTAAAAGTTATGCTTACTAACCTCTGACTGACGAAGGCGTATATCATTAGCTCTAACATGTATCACCACAGATGTTTAATTAATTAATTTGTTGTTTCATATAGCAAAACTATCATCACATATCACATTAGACCAGAATAAGCAACCATAAGCAACAAAATGTAGCTGTCCCCTTAAAGCAACACCTCAGTTCTGGAAGAGCCAAAAGAGTATAATGTAAAATGTTTAATTTTGTCCCACTCAGCACATCTTCTGTCACTATGGGAGAGAGAGAATACATCCTAAGCACTAAACACAAATCAGTCACTGATCAGTCAGGCACTGGTGTACTATACAGCACAAACTGACTCTGTTTTTCTTCTTTATATTGACAAACACCCCAACTTTCCCTTTTAATTTTGGCTTTTATTTGGAGGAATTTTGTTTATTTTGTGTTATCAGTTTTCTTTTGTTTCCTTTCAAGTTTCCTAATTAATAATCCCATGCCTTCTCCAGACGGAAAGGTCTTCCCGTGCGTATCATAAGCACTCTCACACACTCTTATTTCATTAAACTTCTCATGCCATGCGTAAAAGCTCTTATCATTAAAAACATCTTCTTTTTTAATTTTGCCAATTTTTGACTATCAGCGAAAAAAACATCATCAAAAATATAACGATAACAAACCCAAGCAGAAGTTACATTTTGAGATTTACTTTGCAGCAAAATATTATCTATCAGTTTTATTAGATTTTTTTACCATATCATCTGTTTATGAAACTATGTTGACAATGCCTGTACGGTATATAGACATGCTGTATAAGCTGCCTGGACACTGCAGTTACAGTAACTGAAGCAGTCAATGCTCCACCTGGCGAGATTATACAGCATTTCCATCCTATTGGAAAGCGCATCGTTAACTGCGTTATCGCGGGGGATCACATTCCGTACACGGATTGTGCACGGACTTGTCATGGTTAGCTATGGGACCCGCCATGTTCCAGACGGCTGTTTCACAGGGCTCCTACTTTAAGTACTATCTACTTTCTTTTGCTTTTAGTCAATCTGAGTTAGCCCCAAATGTTAAGTCCACTGTTTCTTTTTTATGACTTTATTATACTTTTGCATATTAATATTATGTATTTTTATGTGTATACACATAAAACATGCTATATGAAAAGATGACTTGACTTCACTTGTGTGCTTCACTAAGATAGAAAGGTGTTAAATTAAATAGGCCAAGTTAAGTAAAGTAAATTACAGTATGTTACAATCCTTGTTGTAACCCTTTCAGTACACTTGATTCTAAATACAAATCAAATCTGCATAACCTGAACACTGATATCAGAAATGTGGTATTTCTATATTAACATGAATTAACAAATAATAATTAAGTTTTTTTTATTCTTATTTTTTTATTTTGCACAACATGATCACTCTGACCACCCCAGCTAAATTTAGAGTCATTAGGTGTAGATCAATAATGTAAATGACCTTACAGGAGATACTGCAGCAGTGTAAGAGCAGATTTTCTTTTGCATAATTACAGATTATGCATGAGCTAATTGTGGTTACTCTTTAGCAAGGTGTAAGCAGATATCTTTCCTGTTTTCTTCTAACCGTTAAATGCTTCTATTGCCAGTGAATAACTTGTGTCCATAGATGGCACTATCAAACTGCTATTCAAATTTACAGTGTTTGATTTTTTACATGAGCAATTGAACCAAAATGCCATTTAGCTATAGCAAAAGTCTGATAGTTATAGCAAAAGGGTGAATAATATGAATGACTTTATTCATTTTGCATCTGTATGTATTGGCATTTATTATTATTTATTTAGAACTCCAGACCCAATCTTGAGTGCCAGGCCCCCCTAGGCTTTGACCCACCATATGTCTATACAAATGCCTTTTGCTCTAATCAATGGTGGGTTTTGTATGTTAATTCTAAGTAATCCTCCGTCTTCTGCTCTGTGCTGTGATGTGCCTGTCCTCACTTTGTAGAGCCATGCCAGAGTATGACTTTTTTTTTTTTTTTAACTTTTTTTACATACAGTAGTCACAGCCATTTTTTAATAATACATAGTATGTCAAGGAAAAAATTATTATGATCTTTGTTTGATATGAGCTCTTGGCAGTGATGACAGAAATAGTAGAAATAGGTATCTGTGCTGAATGGCATCTTTTTTTCCTTTTTTAGAATAAACTGCAACTGTATCAAACTTCATCTTTAAGACAGGTATAAACTATTGAATGAGGCTGTATGTAAGAATGTAATGCGATCCCATTTTTGAATAGATGTATAGACATGTAAAATGTTTCTTATACCTGTTTCTTAACTTACATAGGTGACATGGTGGCATGTGTGTGTGTATGTGTGGTAGTGGGGGAGTGTGGGGGGGAGGTGTTTGGTTCTTAGTGCTTTGTGTGTTACTCCAGTTTCCTCACACAGTACAAAGACATGTGGTGTAGGCTATTTGGTTTCTCTTGTACATGATTGTGTTTGTGCTTGTGCCCTGCAATGGGTTGGCATCTTATCCCGCATGTAACCTTCTCAAAGGAATACCCAAATAAAGAATTGATGGATGATCCAATTACTTAGTGAGTCTGATGATTGTACAGATGTACAAATTGGTTACAACAGTACCCTGGGTTAAGCTCCAGTCTTGCATGGGTTTGTTTTTGGCTTGAGTCTCCTACCACATATAATTCAAACCCTGTTCAGGCCTATTTATGGTCAATATGCATGTCAAAATGTACAAACATCTGATTCTGTGATACAGCTTATAATTGAATGAAATGAGGAGAAAACCTTAGTTCAAGCTCACAGCATGTCCTACGCATCATTTAACTGATCTTAAGCCTGATCTTTAATCTTTAATGCTCATCTTAAGCCTGTTGTGCTTAGGTACTATAAAAGACTTGGCACAACATTAACCAGTCTGAGGTTAGAACCTGGCTCGTGTGCTTCCTGTTTACTTTAACTGTCAGACTGCGGGTTTTGTGTGTGTGTGTGTGTGTGTGTGTGTGTGTGTGTGTGTGTGTGTGAAAGAGAGAGAGAGAGAGAGAGAGAGAGAGAGAGAGAGAGANAGGAGGTTAGAGACAGCTATTAGAAGTAAGTGTGTGTGTGTGTGTGTGTGTGTGTGTGTGTGAGAGAGAGAGAGAGAGAGAGAGAGAGAGTTTTTTTACTAACCAACTAAGTGTCAAGATAGACCAGTTACTTTAAAAACATGTTATCATAATTTGTTGCAGTATTTACTTATATGGTATATCAGATATTATATATATAAAAAACGTTTATTAGCTTGAATCTGAATGTTATTTAAAAATATTTTACATATGTTTAATATGGAAATAATTATTACATTTTATTTACATTTACATTTAAGCATTTGGCAGATGCTCTTATCCAGAGCGACTAAATAAAAGGTTTCTGTCACTTGATAGATACTTACACTTTGTTACTAGGTTACTAGCTAAATACCTTCAGTCAAACACAGTTGGGAAAAGATTTTTTCCTGGGGTGTTGGTGTTATTATATTAAACCTACTTATTTCCTATTTTATCATCAACATAAGTGAAATAAGAAAGCTTAGTGAAATGTTTGATGGGCTTCACTATGTTACTCCAAATTTCCCACCAGTGTTATTCATTAAACCCATACTGGAAAAATCTGAAAAGTATGATGAGTAATGCCGAGTCATCACATGGTAGAAATGAAGTCTGAGGTTTACTACAATATCCTGACACAATCAATGAAAAATGAGGACAGGGTTTCAGTCTATAAGACTTCTGAGGCTTCTCAGTTTCTCACTTTAAGTAAACAAGGTGCAGTGAAGTATGAATTGGCCCTGATAATGTAACTGATTTAATAATCAATTTTTTTTTTAAATGGGAAAGTTTGCAAATGAAATGTTCTTCTTGTCATGCCAAAGCAATAGAAAGGAATGTGCACATCTTTAAATACAGACCCTCAGAAAAACAAACTAATACAATAATTAGACATGAATAAAGACACACATTGATTCTTGTTTAGTGATGTACGCACACACACACACACACACACACACACACACACACACACACACACACACACACACTTACTTCTAATAGCTGTCTCTAACCTCCTCTTAAGCATATCCACTTCTCCCTAATCTATTGAAGCATCCTGCAACACATTTATCTCAATAAATGAAGATGTTTTTGCTGATATTTGTGGTATTTGGTCTTCTGTATCTCCCTCAGAGCTTGGAATATCAAGGTAGGTTAAAATATATTTCTTTTCTTAAGATATAAAGTAGCTTATAATACTCCTCCTCCTCCTACTACTACTACTACTACTACTACTAMTAATAATAATAAACTAAATTTCAATGGAAATTAACTGATTTAAAATACAAGCATGTTGTTTCAGTGGGTTTTGGGTTATCTGTCAGGTCAGATATAATTTGTTCCCTTTAAATAACTACTCGTTCTGTAATTCTTTTTCTGTCATCTTTGCATTACATGGCACAGTGACAATTCTTTTCCAGTTCTTCATGATCTGACCTGTTTAAAATAGCACCTTCTCAAATCTTTCATGTTTACTGACATTGCTATAATAATACACTGTCAGCATAATAATAGTAATTGTAACTGGTTTCTGTAATTTCCTTTATGCAATTATACTTATTAGTTCAATTAAAAAATGGGCAGGTCAGGACCTTTTCATAGCCCTGATACAAATAATCACTATAATTATTGCTTTGATATTTGTTAACTGCTTCAAATTAATTCAATTCATCCAAGTTCAGTTTTAACAATAAGGTGAATCTAGTAAACGTAAGCATACATATGTTAAGCTGCAGTGGTACAGGTAAATGTCTATGTGGTTTTCTACTATATGTATGAATGCCTCAGCTGCAAACCGCACACCATCAAGATTTTTTACCTCAGTCACATGAGTGTGTTCACTATTGCAGTGAGAGAAATGTTTGTGTCTTTGGTAGTTAAGGTAATTAAATTAAATTAAGGTAGTTTTAATAGCAATTCATAAAAAGAATGGTAGAATGTACTACCTGTGATATTAGAGCATGATTTCTATGAACATAAAATGTACTGAAAGGTTCTCAAAAGTAACATTTTTTAAATAATTTGTTAAGCATCTCCAACACTCATATTAATTGTCCTGAAATATGTTGTTGTTGTTGTTGTGTGTGTGTGTGTGTGTGTGTGTGTGTGTGTGTGTGTGTGTGTGTGTGTGTGTGTGTGTGTGTGTGTGTGTGTGTGTGTGTCATCCTTTAAATAGATGTGGTCTTAAGAGACATCATTATTGACAATAATGTGACAGGAATCTTAGGAGAGGAAGTCCACCTGCATTGTCTGTACTCTGGCATACACAACATCAGTTTTTCCTCCTGGTTGCGTCTGTCTTCAGAAAATAGATTATTGGCGATGGCAGGATACAAAAAGGGCAAGCCATTCACCAAAGATAACTTCTTCATTCCAGCATCCCACACCAATCTTACTGTGAAAGTGAGCATAAACAGCTTAGAGGTAGAAGGAAATTATGCATGTGTGTTCAGGACAGAGGATGATGAGGAATTCAGGGATAAACTTCTACTTAAAGTCATTGGTAAGTATATAAATCAGTCTGTAGTAGGCTTTCAGGTTTTGCAATTTACTTAAAAATGGAAAGATTCCAGAGTCATCCATACCCAGGAGTACAGTTGGCCTAAAAAAACATCTGTAAGACACTAGCTTACCATAGGTGAGTATGAGGCTTATGAATGATTTTCTTCCTAGCATGTTACATAAYCTGGAGTATAGTATAAAGTTATCGGTTTGATGTACTTGGGCCAATATCATAAAACATCAGGAAACACGAGGAGCTTGAGATATGAATACCAATAAAGAGGATTTAACACAGCACTAATTACAACTGTTTTAAAAATCACACAATATAAAACAAATGAAACCCTCCACAAAACAACAATACAAAATACACAGAGTAAAGTATAAATAAAAACACAAATATCCCTCTTTTAAGTTCCTTGAGCTCAGTTTGAGTTGTTTAGTTAATAACTGGATTGTTGGGGCTCAGTGTGTAGGCATACAGTATAGTCTGTCCTATCTACAAAGAAGCGAGGGAGTAATCCATCTTCAGAACACAATCTTGTCCCCCACATTAGTGAGTGGAGGTGGAGTTCCATCTTCATGCTGTACAGTCGATTTCATTAACTCTTGGCTCACCACCAGTCAACTGGAATTGTGAATTCTTTATCCTTGGTCGATAGCATGATTCCAGTATAAACAGGTCAACCAGTTCCCACACATCCATCCTGGTCACTTTCAAGTCTCTTCATCCAACTCTAGGTCCATAATTAAACACCTCTCTTTTGATAGACATTATACGCACCAAATGTTAATATCATTAGCTTTTGCCTATGGTATTTTACACTGAAAATGCTAACATTTTAAGCTTAGCAGCTGTTGGACTTTTAACTATACAGTACTTAAAAGAATCACAGAAAAAAGTTTTCCTTACTCACCACTGAACAGTGTAAAAACACTGATCCTGTTAACAGTGCAGTACAGCATGGCCATGACTAAATTATGAGAGCTTCTGTACATAGAGCTCATACAGAGAAGCAACACTGTTGTAGTGTCAGTAGCAGGATGATGAGTTGCCAAGAAAACTAAGCTCCCACACTTAGAAAGAAGACAACATCTGATTGGCCTGTATGCTGTAGTAGCATTTCATACAATTGGCTTATTTTATCAACATAAGGAATACATGTATAGTGAAAAAAAACTATAACAAATCACAGCATCACTAAAAGTTTTTTTTGCTTCTCGTCTAGTACTACTTCCATTACTTTTATATTTTTTGGTAAACAATGACAGTCAAAGCTGTCAGTATCTGATACTTTAACCATATTTGTACACATGTATAGTTTTTGCTTTCCAAGCATGGGCTTTATTTTTCTGTAATGGTTGGCTTTTGACTGGGTTTAACAGAACAACTCTCATTCACTCAATCACTCACTCAGCCCTCTGCCAGTTTTTTATTTATCTACAGTACAGCCATTGTCATGAGTTTTAAGAATGACAGAGACATTAAGTCTGCTGCTTCAGTATTTTGGATTTTTTTTTGTCAGATGTTACAGTACTAGGGTATACTGATGTATAATTACAAGCATTTCATAAGTGTGAAAGGCATTTATTAACAATTACATTAGGTTTATGCAAAGAGTCAATATTTTTAGTGTTGACCCTTCTCTTTCAAGACTTCTGCTTTTTGTTTGGGCATGCTGTCAAGCAACTTCTGGGCCATATCCTGGATGGCAACCAATTCTTGCATAATCAGTGCTTGGAGTTCATCAGAATTTGTGGGCTTTTGTTTGTCCACCTGCCACTTGAGGCTTGACCACATGTTCTCAATGGGAATAAGGTCTGGGGAGTTTCCTGTCCTAAAATTTCAGTTTTATTCCCTGAGCCACTATCACTTTTTATCACTTTTGACTGCTACTTTTGGTGCTCCATTATGCTGGAAAAGAATCATGATCAAACTGTTCATGGATGGTTGGGAGAAGTTGCTCTCTGAGAATGCTTTATTTATGGCTGTGTTCTTAGGCAAAATTGAGAGTTGCTTCTTGGCTGAGAAATATAAATGTTTGGTCATATAAATGACCTCAGGTGCTTTACTGTTGGCATGACACAGGACTGTTTGTAATGCTCACCTTTTCTTCTCCGGACAAGCTTTTTTCCAGATGCCTTTATCAATCAGAAAGAGAATTCATCAGGGAAAATTACTTTACCCCAGTTCTCAGCAGTTCTCTCCTGTACCTTTTGTACAATATACATCTCTACCTGATGTTTTCCCTGGAGAGAAGTGGCTTCTTTGCTGCCCTTCTTAACACCAGGCCATCCTCCAGTATTTGCCTCTCTGTGCATGCAGATGCACTCACACCTGCTGACTGTATGTTTAAGAGCATTGTTCTGTTGTAGAAGCCATCCTCTTTTCAGCTTCAGCTTTTTTACAGATGGTGTGATGAATTTGCTGGTATTTACTGGAACCCCTTCCTCTCTCCACCCGTGCAATTTTTTCCTGTGCCACTGGCTGCAACACAACCCCAAGGCATGATAGATCTACCCCATGCTTGATAGTTGGCAAGGTGTTCTTTTCATGAAATTCTGCTCCTTTTTTTCTTTACCGCAGTTCAATCAAAAACTCAAAAAAACAAAGGGGGGGGGTGGGGGCTGTCTCGACGTAGGGAGCGTTGAAATTAATGGAAGATACCCTTAGCTGAAGCAGTTAGCGTCCAAGATTCCACACAACTTTTGCAAATACATTTCACAAACCAAATGTCTCAACAGTAGTAAAACTGGAGATAAATCAAATGAAGATGTCACTTGGATGGCAGGACCAAAAAAAACAATCTTATGCCTCAGCATCCTACAGGGGGTCGCACTCTCACCAACTCTGATATGTGCGGGAACTCGAATACGCAAGCACAGTCCTGCGGGAGTGGTAACTCTTAGCGCAGCTTTTTAATCATAATCCGAGAGATCCAAAATGCAGCAAACAACTCACAACTTACATTACTTGCACGCTATGTCACCACGCGATTAGAAAACGCGAGTCACTTTCCACACTTCACTTAGTACTGCTGTTGCTTAAGTCTCAATAAGTCATTGTAGTCTTTTCCACAGTGCCATAATAATGTTTTTATTTTAAATTTTTGTTCAATTTACTGCATAAGCAGTAACTATGCATCAATGTTTGCTGAAAATATTGTCTGTTATTTACCAAGGGGTACCTAAACTTTTGCATAAAACTGTAGTGTATCACGGATTAAAAAAAGGAAAAAAAAACTAATTTCCAATCAAGCAATCATGGGGCATAAAATCAAGAGCTTCAATTAACGTTCACATCAAAGAAAAAAACATAATGAGGAAAATTGTGAATTTAACAGGTCGGGGCTCCGGTTAACAACGACTGCTACCAGTGCTGTTGACCTACAGGCATGAGTTTAGGAGTGATAGTAGGGACTTTGAATGTTGAGACTATGACAGAGAAGGCAAGAGAGTTGGTTTACATGATGCAGAGAAGGAAGGTGGACATACTGTGCGTCCAGGAGACAAGGTGGGAGGGTAGCAAGGCTAGAAGCTTAGGATCAAGGTTCAAATTGTTTTACCATGGTGTAGATAGGAAAAGAAATGGAGTAGGAGTTATTCTGAAAGAGGAGTTTGTTAGGAATGTTCTAGAGGTGAAAAGAGTATCAGATAGGGTGATGAGTCTGAAACTGGAAATTGAAGATGTCATGTTCAATGTTGTTAGTGGTTATGCCCCACAGGTATGATGTGATTTGGAAGAGAAGGAGAAATTCTGGGTGGAAATTGAAAAGGAAGAATGTTGTGTAGTCTTTAGGGAGGAGTTGAGACAGGCTATGGGTGATCAGGAGATGCTTTCAGTTGCCTGGACAACCACAGCTAAGGTGATCAGGGAGACAGGAAGGAGGGTACTTGGTGTATCATCAGGAAAGCGAAAAGTCGGCAAGGAGACTTGGTGGTGGAACAAGGAAGTACAGGAGTGTAGACAAAGGAAGAGGTTAGTTAAGAAGAAGTGGGACACTGAGATGACTGAAGGTTGTAGACCGGAGTACAGGGAGATGCAGCGTAAGGTGAAGGTAGAGGTGGCAAAGGCCAAAAAAAGAGCATATGAGGACTTGTATGCTAAATTGGATAGTAAGGAGGGAGAGGTGGATCTGTACAGGTTGGTGAAATAGAGAGATAGAGATGGGAAGGATGTGCAACATGTTAGAGATAAAGATGGAAATGTACTGACAGATGTCAGGAGGGTGATGGGAAGATGAAAGGAGTACAAGTGTTGATGAATGAGGAAAATGAATGTGAACATAGAGTAGAAGAGGTGAGTGTTCTGGAGCAGATAGCAAATATTAGTAAGAGTGAGGTGAGGAGGGCATTACAGAGGATGAAGACTGGAAAGGCTGTTGGTCCTGATGATATACCTGTGGAGGTATGGACGTGCTTAGGAGAGGTTGCAGTAGAGGTTCTAACTAGTTTGTTTAACAAGATCTTGGAGAGTGAGAGGATTCCAGAGGAATGGTTGAAAAGTGTATTAGTGCCGATTTTTAAAAACAAGGGAGATGTGCAGAGCTGTGGCAATTACAGAGGCATAAAGCTGAAAGCATACGACAAGGTACCGAGAGAGGAGCTGTGGTGTTGTATGAGGAAGTCTGGAGTGGCAGAGAAGTATGTTAGAGTGGTGCAGGACATGTATTAGAGCTGTAAGACAGTGGTGAGATGCGCTGTAGGTGTGGCAGAAGAGTTCAAGGTGGAGGTTGGTTCTAAGCCCCTTTTTGTTTGCTCAGGTGATGGACAGAATGACATATGAGGTAAGACAGGAGTCTCAATGGACTATGATGTTTGCAGATGACATTGTGCTTTGGAGCAAGACCAGGGAACAGGTGGAGTAAAATTTTGAGAGGTATGTTCTGGAAAGCAGAGGAATGAAGGTTAGCTGCAGCAACACGGAATACGTGTGTGAATGAGAGGGGCCCTAGTGGAACGGTGAGGCTACAAGTTGCAAAGAACAGCCGAAAGACAAAAAAGAAGAACCGTGGCATGGTTGTTAGCCAAAGATGGACTGATTTGTGTATTTCAGAAACTACTCATAATGAGTGTGTGAGTGAGTATACAGTCGTGGTAAAAAGATTTGAGAATTACATAAATATTGGAAATTGGAAAAGTTGCTGCTTAGGTTTTTATAATAGCAATTTGCGTATACTCCAGAATGTTATGAAGAATGATCAGATGAATTGCATAGTCCTTCTTTGCCATGAAAATTAACTTAATCATGAAAAAAAACTTTCCACTGCATTTCATTGCCTTCATTAAAGGACCTGCTGAGATCATTTCAGTAATCGTCTTGTTAACTCAGGTGAGAATGTTGACGAGCACAAGGCTGGAGATCATTATATCAGGCTGATTGGGTTAGAATGGCAGACTTGACATGTTAAAAGGAGGGTGATGCTTGAAATCATTGTTCTTTCATTGTTAACCATGGTGACCTGCAAAGAATTGCATTGCGTTGCATAAAAATGGCTTCACAGGCAAGGATATTGTGGCTACTAAGACTGCACCTAAATCAACAATTTAGAGGATCATCAAGAACTTCAAGGAAAGAGGTTCAATTCTTGTTAAGAAGGCTTCAGGGCGTCCAAGAAAGTCCAGCAAGCGCCAGGATTGTCTCCTAAAGAGGATTCAGCTGTGAGATTCAGCAGGCAGGAAGCAGGTGTGAGCACATCTGCACGCACAGTGAGGTGAAGACTTTTGGAAGATGGCCTGGTGTCAAGAATGACAGCAAAGAAGCCACTTCTCTCCCAAAAAAAAAACATCGGGGACAGATTGATCTTCTGCAAAAAGTATGGCGAATGGACTGCTGAGGACTGGGGCAAAGTCTTATTCTCGGATCAAGCCTCTTTCCGATTGTTTGGGGCATCTGGAAAAAGGCTTGTCCGAAGAGGAAAAGGTGAGCGCTACCATCAGTCCTGTGTCATGCCAACAGTAAAGCATCCTGAGACCATTCATGTGTGGGGTTGCTTCTCAAATTTTGGGACCATAGCCTGGAAACTCCCCAGATCTTAATCCCATTGAGAACTTGTGGTCAATCCTCAAGAGGCGGGTGGACAAACAAAAACCCACTAATTCTGACAAACTCCAAGAAGTGATTATGAAAGAATGGGTTGCTATCAGTCAGGATTTGGCCCAGAAGTTGATTGAGAGCATGCCCAGTCGAATTGCAGAGGTCCTGAAAAAGAAGGGCCAATACTGCAAATACTGACTCTATACATAAATGTCATGTAATTGTCGATAAAAGCCTTTGAAACGTATAAAGTGCTTGTAATTATATTTCAGTACATCACAGAAACAACTGAAACAAAGATCTAAAAGCAGTTTAGCAACAAACTTTGTGAAAACTAATATTTGTGTCATTCTCAAAACTTTTGGCCACGACAGTATGTGTGTGCCCTCGATGGATTGGCAGGTACTCTGCCTCGTGCCCTAAGTCTCCTGGGATAGGTTCCAGGCCCCCCGCGTCCTTGAATACAGGATAAAGCGGTATAGAAGATGAGAGTGAGAGAGTGAAAGAGACTGAGAAACTGCTCATCTCCTGTGAGTGTACACAGAGTGTAAACAGAAACATCCTAGAAGAGAGTGTTCTGTATATAGAAACACCTTGTTGGGAAGAGAGGTCAGAGAAAATATCAAGATTTGTTCCGGGTTTTAGGAAGGATATCGTAATTCTTACAGTATATAGTCACTCTTTATAATTGTGGTGAGCTGAAAAGCATCTCATCCTGCACAACACATTAAATCTTGAGGTAGAAGCACTACAAAGCAGAAAAACTATTAACATCATGTGCTGCTTCTGTCAGCCAAGAAGAGGCTATCATAACCATAGTCTCATACATCAGTAAATACGGTATGCAGTAAAATAAACAGTACTGAAACTCACACATTTCAAATGTGAATCTGTTTGTCGACGAGGCATAGCTCCAGCCGTGCATGTTCCCAGCAGTGAAAAGGAAGTAGTGCAGTTATTGGAAATTGGTCACTCAACAAATGAAAAGGTATTCATAATTGAGTATTATTTCTGCTCATACATAAGTGGTTGTGAATCGGGACTTCATTTGAAAAAGGTGACAGAGCAATTCAAATAGAGGCCACCAAGTAACACAGTAATGCTGTCTATTGTTGCAAAATTTCGCCATTCTAGTAGTGTCAAAGGGGATGTCTGGGCAACCTGCAACTGTTTCAACAAATGAAAATCACACACATGTTCTCCAGTAGGTGCCTTGAAACTGAATATCAACAATACATCCATTGGCAGATTGTTTAAGGAGTGGAGTTCCATAGAGGATACAATTTGGACAATGCTTGACAGAGCCAGATATGCGAGCCAGGGTGATGTATAGTGGAACATTTTTGGCCTTGGTCTAAAAGGATCCAGATTTCTTGAGGAATTCGTGGTTCTCTGACAAAAGTCACATTCAGTTGAATGGCAACTTCAATTACCAGACAACTTGCTTCCTTGGTTTTGAGCATCCAGAATAACCATGAATATCCGCCAAGAACTGTGCCTGCATTATGCTAGCAAATTACCTCCTTTTGCAGGAGCAACTCTGCTGGTGATGGCTCATGGTGATAGCCGTGGGCTGAAGGGGCAGGCATAAACGCAGAGGGTGGAATGAAACATAAAGTGTCCGTTTTATTAAACAAAACAGAACAGAACATGAACTTCAAACAAAGAATGTTGGCCTACTAATAGGAGCATGACCCATGACAACATTAACCAAATAACAACAAGGACAGATATACAAGACAGGCAAGAGGATTAGCTAAGCCTAACAGAGACCTAGCCTACTAGCTGTTACGCACACTAGCTGCTAGGCTAGATGATAGCTAATCAGACTAGTTGCTAACAGACTAGTAGCCAAAGATCTAAGGGATGAACAGACTGGGTACACAGCAGACTAGTTAGGGGACAGACTAAAAATTAGTAGGTTAGTGGCTAAGCAGGTTAGTATCTAAACAGACTAAGATCTAAGCAGACATGGAGACTAGACAAACTAGGAGACTAAACAGACTAAGAACTAGTTAGGTTAGTATCATATTAGTAGCAGAACAGACTAAGAACTAAACATTCTTAAGTGGTACTTACACAAGGGAAACCCAAACAGACTAAGGTACAAACTAATACATTTAACAAAGACAGCTCCACAAAACATATGCCAACTTAAAACAAACTAAAACATAACCAAACAAAAGCCCACTTAACATAACAAATGCTTGACCCAGTTTTCCAGAACAAACAGCTATTTATAGAATATCTAAAGTGTTCACCTGAACCGAGGTGCCTTCTGGGAAACTGAGTCTACAAACAAAAACTACAAAAACCAACTCAAAACAGTGGCATATAATGGTGAACTCTCACATACAGGCACACAACCAACTCACTAATGTTCTTAATTCAGTTGTTGTTGCCTTATTCTGATTTTTAATACATTTAATCATATTGGACAAAGCTACTACTGTCTGACATGTCTGATTTTTTTTCCTTCTCAAGCTCGGCCCTATGTGAATACTCACGCAGAGGAAGAAGTTCTGAATGGAACTCATTACCAAAACATCAATTGTTCAGCTTCCTATGCGAAGCCCAGTGCAACTCTCCACTGGGACATCCATGGTGCTCCACCCAGGAATGACATTTTTTCCATCCACAACACACGCTCAACTCTGCCAAATGGCACAGTCAGTATTGTCAGCATGCTACGTTTCCCCATCCACAGGAATAATGAGAGTAGTGTTGCCTGTGTGGTTCAGCACCCAGCTTTGCTTGAACCTATTACAACTATTATAAATTTACAAACATTTGGTAAGTTTTCTAATCACACATCTCAAGTTATGGATAATGAAAGTATTTTTTGCAAACATATGAATTGAAAATATACAGGTGTGCATTATTATTTCTTTCTTTTATTCTTTTACAGTATATGTACAATGTTTGTGAGTGTCTGTTTAGAATTTAGATGATCGCTTTCTGTGTGGCATTTGTTTCCTGTGTAGTTTAAATACTCACCTTAACTCACTCTGATTGCGAGTAGCGTGATCTGTGAGTGTTTTGCAAAGATTTTTAATACATTTTTACTTGAAAAACAAGCAGGTCTTGGTTTACGAGTACCGGGTATCATGTATCACGCATACGCTTCATGTTTTGACGCCAACGTCACATGATCACAACTATGCCAATGTCTTTTCTCTCCCTTGCGCTGCGGAATTGTGGGTAATCATCTCTTAGTGCTTGTCTCTCACTGGTATAATCAACATCCGTGTGTGTTCTGTTTACTATAACACTGTGACCACATGTGTGCGCGTAAAACATCTTTTATTTTGTGTTTGTGAGTGTGTGTGTACAGCGCACGTGTACTGTTTATTATAACACGTGTATAAAGCAAAAGAAAGTCTCATTATAGAGGTTAAAGATTCATTTGCTCCTTCTCTGTATCAGCCTGTCGTTAGTGGTGTGCGCATGCGTAATTTGACACGTGCCCCGCGTAATTCATGTAATTCACACACACTCACGTAATTTGCACATTCTCTCTCTCTTTTATGCGCGCAGGCGCTTTGTGTGTGTGTGTGTGTGTGTGTGTTTGTGTGTGTGTGTGTGTGTGTGTGTGTGTGTGTGTGTGTGTGTGTGTGTGTGTGTGTGAAAGGGCACTGTGTCAAATAATGCGCATGCACACACATAACGACAGGCTGATACAGAGAAGGAGCAAATTGATCTCTCGGCTTCACACACACACACACACACACACACACACACACACACAAAACGCCTGCTTGCAGAAACGGAAACACTTATCTGTCGGGATTTATTTTTACTCTTTTTAAAAGTAAAGTGCAGGTTAATTTGTTTTTTTTTCTTTATATATTGTATTAATTATTTTTCTGGGCTGTGGAATGAATAATTAGATTATTTCTTATAATAATCTAAGTATAATAATATAATATTATAATTATATTA
>QMIH01003580.1:4375-15854 GCA_003987875.1 Clarias batrachus | reverse complement strand
TTATTATAATATAATCTTATAATCTTATAATAATCTAATATAACATCCCTTATGGGAAAATTTGCTTTGATTTATAAATGGTTTGGAATACGAGCCTGCTTCCAGGACAGATTATGCTCGTAATCCAAGGTTCCACTGTATTTCCTAAACATACAAGCAGCAAAATAATTCAGACTGCCAGTTCTTATAACATTCAGTAAGATCTTCATTTTCTTTTAATTTTCAATGTTTTCCCCCTCTTAACTTTGCCCATGTTCCCTTTTTAGTTTCTCCAAATGTAACTTTGGAAATGGCTGTGATTGAAAATGAAGGAAAGGCTTTCTTTAAGGTCCTCTGCAAAGCAAAAGGAGGGAGACCTCATCCGTCAATCACTTGGATCAAGCCTAAATCAGCAGATAAACCATGTTCTGCCCATTTCATGAATTTTGAATCAGTTTCTAGTTCTTACTGCTTCCCATTAGATGTTTATGAAGGTGAAAATATCACCTGCATTTTCAGTTACCCACATCTTTCTGCCATAGAAAAAACTATTACGCTGCCAACATACTGTGAGTATATTTATAACTATCTACTTTGTTTAAAAAGTCCACATAAAAAGTGATATGTCACTCTTTTAATGCATGTATTAATATGTCACTCTTTTAATGCATGCATTAAAGAGTTATGCCTGTATATTTATTCTTTACTGCTTTCACTGCATCTCATTTTCCAGATCTCACGTCTCTTCAGCTGACAAACAGCAGCATTAAGGGGAAACATTTAAACACCTTTGATTTGTTGATATTTGATGAAGAGGACAGTGACATCAGAATAGGCATGGAAGTGTTGGGACATGTTCCACGATATGAAATTATTTGCACAAAGTGAGACTTCCTAATATCTATTGTGTTATGTTATTATGTTATTATGCTTTATGTTATCTATGTTGATGGGTTGTTATAGTCACCTGAACAGACATCCCCTGAGGATACAGTATGACAGAAACATTGCTCAATTATTTTCGTGATCATTTCCCTTTGAAAATTATGTATTGAGTATGTGGTAATGAAATAGCTGCTTAACAAGTTTATGTTATTTTCACAGGGATGGTGAACCTCTGTCAGAGGATATAAATGTGGTTGTCAGTGATCTCATTATAAAAGGTCCTGTTGAGACAAACCATTCAGGCCATTACCAATGTCAAGCCTCCTACTATAGCCATTCAGCCTCTTTAAGGTTTGAAATAGAAGTGAAGCCCAGATTCCAGTTACCAGGTACAGCATTTATAGTTTCTCAAAATTCCACATTCCATTGTATAAAAAAAAATAATAGACAAAGCTAAGAAAGTGTGTTTATCATCCATAGGAGTGCTCCATACCAAAGCGCAAATGATATGAAGCAGAATTCAGTTAGCGCACACTGTATAATAATAAAACATCTGGCAGTTGCTCTTATTCAATGTGACCTATTAAAGACTTGTCTAATTGCCAACAAACCTAACACATCCTAAATATCCTAATGTAATAATCATGTAATCATAATAATGTAATCGCAATCATAATGCAATAATAAAAGAACAATATTTTTAAAATATGAAAAGCAGCTTTGCTAGGATTGAGTGTAGTTAAAAAAAAATTTAATACCTTTTAAGTCTCAAACATACATGGTATGTTTACCTGAAACCTCCTACTTCGACTTTTAAATGTAAGTAAGAAAATAACAAAGAATGTTATAAATAAGCAACATTTACATTCAGTGTTCCTCCCTATGTGTCATGATTTATGCCCTGTCTGCCCCGTTTTTTCGCACGCTGTCACTCTCTCTCCATGTGCTCATGTTTTCCCTAGCCAGTCTGTATTCTTTCCCACGCCCCCGTTTCTGCCCTGTCGGCACACCTGTCTCAAATCCGCCACTGATTACTCCAGGATTTAAGCACTCGCTGTGTGCTGCTTAAATCGCTGGATTATTGAGTGTTGTTTGCGTCGATTTTCTCACGTTTTTGTTTTCTTGCCTTCACGTTGCCAAGTTTGTTTTGTTTTCTCGTTTTCTCATGTCTCGCCTCTTGTTTTGGATTGTTGCTTCGCTATTTGATTTCCCGGCTTTGATCTTGTGTTTCCTCGTTTTGATTTCGCGCTTTCTGACCTAACGCTTCTTATTTTGACTAAGGCTCTCGTTTTGTGCTTAGACGCTATGCTGATTGATCCTCCGGCATTTGACCACGCTTTCGCTTTCCGACCATGTTTCCGTTTGATGTTGCATTTATTCATCTGCACTTGGATTCACCTCATGCCGCTCCAACTCATGACAGAATAATCCAGCCAGCGATATGGATCCAGCAGATCCGTGCTGAAGAGTCTAGGCGCACTTCTCAGAGTTCACCAGCAGGAGCTACTCAGCACCAAGCAAGCCCTTGCTGACGTCATGACCAAGCTCCAACGTCTCCAGTTGAACCACGTCTCCCTGCTCCTCCCACCTATGAAGGAAATCCAGGCACCTGCCGATCCTTCCTCTGTCAGTGCTCATTGATTTTTGAGCTACTGACCTCCACTTTCACTTCTGAACACTCAAAGGTGTCATATGTGATCACGCTCCTTTGGGAGTGTGAGGCACTCTGGGAGGCCCATGACCCTTGTTGCTCAAACTTTGAGCATTTTTCCGAAGCCATGGACCACTATATCACTATAGGGACTCTGTGCCCTCGCTGGATTCTTCTTTGTGGGCAAAAAAGACGGGTCCCTCTGCCCCTGAATTGATTATAGGGGCCTAAATGAATCACAATTAAGAACCGGTACCATCTTCCACTGATGACCATTGCATTTAAACTCCTCCAAGGAGCCAGGCTATTCACCAAGCTGGACCTACGCAATGCATACCACCTCATCGAATACGGATGAGGTTGTATGCATGTGTGAGTTGTGTATTTGCTGAATGGAAGACTGTCTTCAACACCCCAACAGGTCACTATGAGTACTAATGGTTCCGTTGGGTCCGACTAATGCTCCAGCAGTCTTCCTAGTCCTAATCAGTGACATCCTCAGGGAATTTCTAAACTCATTTGTCTTCGCCTATCTGGATGATATCTTGATATTTTCTCGGGATCTGGAAGAACATCAATGTCACATACAGGTGCTGCAAAGACTCTTGGAGAACAACTTGTTCATCAAAGCTGAAAAACTCACGGCATGAACTTCAGAGGTTCCTGGGATTTGCAAACTTTTACCGCTGCTTCATCTACGGCTACAGCTCCATCGCCGCTCCCTTAACATCCCTGACCTCTCCCAAGACACCGTTCTGTTGGAATCAGGAAACTAACATAGCCTTCTTGGAGCTCAAGAAACCCTTTCATACCACTTAACCCCTGCTGAAGCAAACTGTGGCAGCGGTGACTGAGCCATCAAGCTGGCCCTGGAGGAATGGTTGGAGGGATCGGAGGTTCCGTTCCTGATTTGGACTGACTACAAGAACCTTGAGTACCTACGAGGCACCAAGAGGCTCAACTCCCGCCAGGGGCGGCGGTCGCTGTTCTTCGCCACATTTAACTTTCCCTCTCCTATTGTCCTGGGTCTAAGAACTCCAAACCAGATGCCATCTCCAGACAGTTCTCACAGACCCAAGACTCCACCACCTGTGACACTATCCTCCTTCGGCCTGCTTGCTCGCAGCTGCCAAATTAGACATAGAAACCAAAGTCAAGCAGGCCTTTTCCCACGAACCATGGCCCAGTAATGTACCCACAAATCACCTCTTTGTTCCCCTTACCCTACAATCTCAGGTTCTGCAATGGGGGCACAGCTCCAAGCTCTCCTGCCACCCTGGTGCTGCTTGCACCCTGTCTCAAGTCCAACAATTTTTTGATGGACAACAGTGAAGAAGGATCTGTCCAGATTTGTGGCAGCATGTGACATCTGTGTAAGGTGCAAGCACACCAACACCGGCCCTGCAGGCCTCCTCAGACCCTTACCGATTCCAACATTTCACCAGATTTTGTTACAGGATTCCCCACCTCCGATGGCCACACTTGTATCATGACTGTAGTTGACCAGTTCTCCTAGACAACCCATTTCATCCCCCTACCAAAACTTCCATCCTCAAAGGAGACAGCGGAACTCCTGATTCTAGATGGTTTCAAGCTCCATGGCTTCCCCAAGGAAATTATCTCTGATCATGGCCCACAACTCTCAGTTCTAGAAAGTATTCTAAGCTCATCTTAGCCACTCCTAGTCTGTCGTCAGGATTTCACCCACAATCCAATGGGCAGACAGAGAGGAAGAGCCAGGCCCTTGAGGTCGCCCTGAGGTGCATGACCTCCTGAGATGTCACCTCATGGAGTAGATTCCTGCCCTGGGTTGAATATGCCTTTAGTCTTGTCTTCTATCAGGTTGTCTCCCTTCCAGTGCTGCCTGGGTTATCAACCACCCTTGATCCCATCTCAGGAGGAGGAGGTCAGCGTTTCTTCTGCTCAAGCCTGCATCCGCCGTTGCAGGAGGACCTGCTCTCAAGCCAGGAAAACGCTGCTACGACTAGTCAGAGCCTACAAAAAGCAAGCAGACCGTAGGCGCTCTCAGGCCCCTAAATACGGGATAGGGCAGAGAGGCATGCTCTCAACCAGAGACCTTTCTCTAAAGACCTCCTCTCGTAAGGTTTTCCCTTGTTACCACTACACTATACCTTGTTACCACTATACTATACTGTATGCCCTTTTACCATAACCAGGATTGTCAGCCCCTGCTGTAAGCTCTTGCAAAGGATAAATCCCACGTTCCACGTTTCCCAGCTACRCCGTCTCGCCTCAAGTCCACAAAGTATAGTGGTTAAACAAATTTTTCTCTCTGTTTGTGATATGTTTAACAGCAATTTAGTAAGATTTATAATTCACATTGCTGCTTGGATGTTAATCTTTACTGTATTATGCTTAACCCTTTAAGTTACTTTCTTACAGCATTACTCCACATGACACTGCTCTCCAATGTGACTTGGGACAATGGGATTAAGTATACAGAGGTAAAATGCATGGCAGAAAATGTATCTCCTGATGTCAATATTACTTGGCATACTGTAGACTGCAGAAAAGGAATTGATGCTTCTGAGCCTGGAAAGATTGTCTCTGGAAGTCACCAAGACCTCGGTGTGATTTGGAAAATGGCACGGATTCCAGTTTACTCTTATGCAGGGTGCAAATTAATTTGTGTGATGCACCACCCTGCATTGGAGAAACCGATGCAAAAGTGCATTCAAATTCCTTTTATAGGTTTGTTTTAAGCTATTCTACAGATCTTTCAATAAGTAGTTATGATTGTAGTTGATTTATAACAATCAATTAGATCCATGCACTGGAATAAGTGCTTCACACTATTTACAGTAGGTTCCTAAGGTTATTGCTTAAATAAGATAATGTTAATTATGATTGTTTGATTTTATTAATACTGAATTTTATTAATGCTATTTAAGCCCAAGGAGTCAATGTTTTTTCCCCAAATGTGAAAAAAATTTGACATTTTGCAATTCAGGAGCAGCTAGATATTATCAGGATTTCTTAGGTTCATAGTTAAAATTTTGAAATATAAATCTATAATGACCAGTCACCAGTACAAAACCACTGATGTATCACTGGCATTGCATTAATAAAAAAAATTATGTGTTCTGAATCTGTGTTCCATTAGAACCACCCAGCCGTTATGTGAGTGTTGCTTTGCAGAAAGACTCCACACACTGGGCTGCTGTGTGTAAATGCAAAAGTGATGAAGCTATGATTAACATCACCTGGGTCATTTCTGACACCAATAAAACTGCCCAACCTTCCAGCAAAAATACCATAACCGAGGGCTGGAGGAGGGTAGTCATGAGCATTTATAGATTTGACCTGTCCCAACATGAAGGGAAGTTATTGACATGTGTTATCCAAAGTGAGTTTGGGGAAGTTGAAAGGAGAACCATACGTGTACCCATTTTTTGTAAGTAAATCACTAAAATGTTTTTTTTAATGGCAAATTTAAACATATTAAGATCAAGCATGTACTGTATGCGTTACATGTTGAAACATTTGTAGGGTTCAGTGATCATACACAATATGGCTCATGGCTCAACATGGTATACTGTATGGTCACCCCATGCAGGCTGTGGGGATTTGAGCTTACTCAAACACAAGCATTACTGATATTCAGCAAATATCAGGCAATATGCCTGGCGTCTGGTTGAGTTTATCCCAAAAGTGTTCAGTGGGGTTGAGTTCAGGGCTCTGTGCAGGCCACTCAATTTGTTTCAGAACAATCCAGTTAAACCATATCTTAGTTCCCATCCCTTAGTCTCTTAATTAAAGTGAAAGGAAGTCTTAAACAGGGTAAAAAGATATTCTAAACAAATGGATTTATGGGAGTACACCTGTATACCATTATATTAAAATTTGTAAATGTATCACTTTATTTACAAGAACATTAATTGTTCATTTTCTAAAAAGTATTATGTGGTGACACAATCGTTTAGATTAATATGGTATATTAGAATTCACATTGTTAAACTATATGTACTGTATTATGCATATAATTTTTTTTAAAGGCCAAAATCCGTTGGATAGAAAAGATCTAATGGTAAAACACATTTCTGATCTATTTTTCATTCTGCAGTCATCTCATCTATTGTTGTTTTGAACAAAACTCTTCCACTGCATCGGAGCCATGGGGAAAAGACTGGCTTGCACAGAGTGGTACTGAAGGAACATGTCTCCAATCAGAAGATAATATTTAAAGTTAATGGAAATGCATCAGCGTATGATATCAAATGTTTCAGGTATGATCAGGAGTGTGTGACAAAGTGTTCATATACTCTTTACAACAAAATTCAATTCAATATTTTCTTTTCTATTATTTATTTCCCCCCACAATTGCATTTTAAGGTATATCTATAATTGCATGTCTCTATCAACGTTCCATATTCACTTAAAATGTATTTCTTACTCAATGATTTAAAAAAGCTAGACTTTTCATAAAATATTTTTATAGCTCTTGTATATCAGTAGTTGTATTTGTGTGTTTGATGTCTGTGCTTGACATTAGATCCAATGGACTTTCTGCACACACTGTTGGTATGGCTCTGGTATTTGCTCAGCAAGTGTCAGAGAGTGATGCTGGTTTGTACACATGCAGTGCATCCTGGTACCATCACAATGCCACAGTTTCTTTTTTGGTGGATATAATCAGCCAGGAAATCCACAGTAGTGAGTATCTGTCTTATGTTGGCTATAGTGCATATAGATCATTGCAATGTCCATGGCAATCCTTGTACAAGATACATTAATTGTCAAACATTTAATGAGTCACTTTGGCTCTTTGTTATGTACTCTTTTTCTGATGCATAGTGATGCTTATCCTGATTTGTTTCTCCTCTGCTGTTGCAATCACCATCATAATGGTGGTCACACTCTGCATATTCTGGTGAGTTGCTGCTCATTTTGCCATCAGAAAAGGTGACCAAGAACTGTTTTTATTGGTCTTCCAGACATAGGCGTTACTGTAGACAAAAAAAAAAAAAGGTAGTATACCTAGACATGAGTGGCATGTTATTCATAAACAGGATACACACTGGTTTATATAGACCGGGGATACATAATGCCACATTAACCACAACTACAAAAACAGAACAAATCTGTTTGCAAAACAGATTAGTTACAACGGATACATGTGAATTCCAAATCAGAGATGGTGACAGGTTAAAACAATGCACTGTATGTTTGATTATTTGATGTTTGATGATTTCCACACACATACTTGATCTATTCATAAACTCTTTTACTGGAAACACTTGTATTCAAGCACCACCAAACTATTCTGGCAGGAGTTGCCTTTTTTAGTCTATATTTGCAGCTGTCTGATATAACTTTTCTAAAAATGTTTGGTAACTTGGACTCACCGAGTTAATTGTTATGGATCTTTCTGAGTTTTAGCAAAAGAAGTGAAGAAACCCACTCTTCAACCCAGGTATGTATAAATAACTGGTGTTTACACATGATATGTTGTTTACACATTATATGTTGTTTACAAATGATACATTTTTTAGGAAACAATTAGTGTCAACAAAGTAAAATTGCAAAATAATTGTGTTTTATTCCTTTTTTCCCATTTCTCCCATTGGTTTGAGTGAATATGTAAAAAAAAAAAAAAAAAAAAATCTTATCAGTGAGAAAAAATAGTGTGTATGCTGCCCAGATAACAGACTTCAGATAACACGAATCCACATCAGAGTCTACTGCTATTTTAAGAGAGTGCATATATGCAAAAGTTATTTTATTCTTTTATTTAAAAAAAAACTTTTTAGAATAAAATTTTTGGGCAATTTTATGTAATGAGTTTTTCTACTTTTTGCTCCGGCCTAATATTTTTAGTTGTTCAGGTTCAACGATAATTGAATTAATGCAGATGTCTTGTATATAAAGGACTGGAAGAAGCGTGAGTCTTTGGCTGCCCTCATGCAGGACCCACGGTCACCAGAACTCAAGAAGGCCAGCGGGCAGGATTATGCAGAGTCAGTGCACTATTCCATAGTGATTGATGTAAAAACCACAGTGTAAGGAGAGGTTCGAGTATTCAGATGTCTGAAATGTGACTAGATTTGACATAGCAGCATGGTGTTAGGGCTCTGAGTCAGAGGGTTGACGGTTGAGCCCAAGTTCCACCATGCTGCCACTGCTGAGTTCGGTCCTTAACCCTGTCTGCTCTAGATGTGATATACCATGGCTGAACCTGCACTCTGACCCCGTCTTCCTAACAAAAAAATGGGGTATGCGAAGAAAAGTATTTCACTGTTCTGTAAAATATATGTGACAAATAAAAGATGTTGTTGTTAATGTTCTGTCATCTTTTGCTTTACACTGATCCTGTTTATCTGTGTGGTTAACTCATTAAAGACTTTAGTGCTAAAGACTCCTCCTCAGGTTTTTAATTGATGAATTTAAAAAAATTTTATATAATGCTTTTAACAATGGACATTGTGACAAAAATCTTTAAAGAACTAACAATTATGGAAATAATAAATGCTATAAATTTTTTTTAGCTTTATCAGTTTGTCCCTAATGAGCAAGATGATGGTCGCAAGAAAAAATATAGATGCAAGCAACGATGACGGGCCCAAACACCCTGCACCATCACCACGCCGGGCGCACCGCACAACCTGTGTGTTATTTGAGTGTTTTAAGACCTTGAAAAAGCCAACGCCACCCGGTTGCAACACACAACCTGCACACATCACTAACATATACATGGCTGATGTCAGTTTGGACCCTAAATATTTGTTGTGCCATATACATGGCTGATGTCAGTTTGGACCCTAAATATTTGTTGTGAGTGTAAACATTTGTAATATGGGTGTATGTATGTGGGCATCTGTATGATGTAGGAGTGTGTGTGTGTGTGTGTGTGTGTGTGTGTGTGTGTGTGTGTGTGTGTGTGTGTGTGCGCGTGTTAGTGTGTGAGGGTTTGTGTGTGTGAGAGTGAGGGAGAGAGCTATGTGGACGAGTAAATGTGCTTGTGTTTGTGCATGTCTGTGTGTTAACATTAGTGATATGTGTGTTAATATATGTATATGTGTTTGTGTGAGTGTGTGTGCGGACATGTGTGTGCGCGCATGTGTGTGTGTTAACATTTGTGATGTTTATGTGTGTACAATAGGCCACAGATGCTATAAGAAATGCATCACACTACGATGTTCCTGAAGGTGTCACTCAATATAATGCCACACAAAGTTATTAATCATTTTTCGAGTTTAAAACATTGTCACAGATGACCCATTTGAGATATCGAAAAGCTTGTAGACACAAAGGACCCATATGGATTTCCTGAAATCTACAGCTGTGTATCAGCATAACAGAGAAAACTAATATTATGAACAATATTACCCAGATTAAGCATATTAGCATATTATTGGGGCTGAAATGGAAAAATGGAAAAAGGTTTTATACACACAGTTGATTATCTAACATGACCTCATGAGGTTAAAACATGTATACAGTATTTTAATGTGTTTTTAAATGTATTGCCCTAGTGTGAAAATGTTAAACAAGACTATGAAACTTCTGTGAATTATTTTGATGGCAATGTCTCAGGGTTTTGGAAAAAGATTTGAGAAAATAAAACATGGTTTTAACTGCATGGATTTATTTTGCAAGAGATTTGTGAATTTTTTACAAAATATTCCTGCACATTGTGTGTAACGTTTTGGGAGATTGAAGTTTTAGTAAGCATGTTTAAACAAATGTTGAAAACTTTAAGCTGGCTTTTAAAGTTTCATTTTCTATTATTAGAGAGCCATCTGGTGAATATGTGCAGTATTGCAACATCAGAGTAAAACATTGAAATATTTAAATTCATTAATTGTATGCGATTTATGTCATTTTTGTATGCAACAATTTATGTTTTTTGTATTTTTCACAGGACATACACAGTACACAGGTATTCCTCTGCACAGGAGGATGCATAGCAACACATAACAGAGTGTGCAGATAACTTATTAAATGACTAAGTTGAACATAACTAATCACTTTAAGCTTAAGAAGGAGATATTTTCTAAAGATTTTAGAAAATTTTTAAGCACTTTCAGGAGAAAAATAAGAAAATTAATTATATACAGTCGTGGACAAATTTTTGAGATGACACATATTAGTTTTCACAAAGTTTGCTGCTAAACTGCTTTTAGATCTTTGTTTCAGTTGTTTCTGTGATGTACTGAAATATAATTACAAGCACTTCATACGTCAAGGTTTTTAATTGACAATTACATGGCATTTATGCAAAGAGTCAGTATTTGCAGTGTTGGCGCTTCTTTTTCAGGACCTCTGCAATTCCACTGGGCTGCTCTCAATCAACTTCTGGGCCAAATCCTGACTGATAGCAACCCATTCTTTCATAATCACTTCTTGGAGTTTGTCATATGTTTTGGTACCATTCTATATTCATGGCTGTGTTTTTAGGCAAAATTGTGAGTGAGCCCACTCCCTTGGATGAGAAGCAACCCTACACATGAATGGTCTCAGGATGCTTTACTGTTGGCATGACACAGGACTGATGGTAGCGCTCACCTTTTCTTCTCCGGACAAGCCTTTTTCCAGATGCCCCAAACAATCGGAAAGAGGCTTCATTTGAGAATATGACTTTGCCCCAGTCCTCAGCAGTCCATTCGCCATACATCTTGCAGAAGATCAATCTGTCCCTGATTTTTTTTTTGGAGAGAAGTGGCTTCATTGCTGCCCTTCTTGACACCAGGCCATCTTCCAAAAGTCTTTGCCTCACTGTGCGTGCAGATGCGCTCACACCTGCCTGCTGCCATTCCTGAGCAGCTCTGCACTGGTGGCACTCCGATCCCGCAGCTGAATCCTCTTTAGGAGACGATCCTGGCGCTTGCTGGATTTTCTTGGACGCCCTGAAGCCTTCTTAACAAGAATTGAACCTCTTTCCTTGAAGTTCTTGATGATCCTATAAATTGTTGATTTAGGTGCAACCTTAGTACCTACAATATC
>QMIH01003578.1:0-15124 GCA_003987875.1 Clarias batrachus | reverse complement strand
GAGAACATGAGGAATGGTCACCATCTAAATCTACAAACTGATAACGATCAGTCAAATAGGATCTGAGCCACAAGAGGGCAGTTCCCTTAATTCCTACTACCTTTTCTAATCTGTGAAGGAGAATACTATGATCAATGTTGTCAAAAGCTGCACTGAGGTCCAGTAACACAAGTATAGTGACGCAACCCTGATCAGAGGCCAGTAGGATGTTTTAATTGGTGGTTAATAACGGCTAATTTAAAGGATGTGGGGACGTACCCACTACTGAGTGAACAGTTAATTACTTTCAACAGGGGTTCTGTTATTGCTGGTACTATCTGTTTGAGAAAATGTGTCGGTATAGGATCTAATATACAGGTTGACGATTTTGCAGAAGAGACGAGTGAAATTAGTTCACTTTCTTCAAGGGGAATAAAGACTAGGTTCTGATATGGTGTGGTTAGTTTATCATCTGCATCAATTAAATTGTCTGGTTTCAAAGCCTGAAGTCCTCACTACTGTATGTTGTAGTTGTGGAAATTTCTGCAGTGGTCTTATTTCCAGTTAATTTTGCTACGGTAATATATATTATGTGTGTGTGTGTGTGTGTGTGTGTGTGTGTGTGTGTGTGCGCGCATGTCTGTTTCTGTGTGTGTATAAGCATGTACCTTTGTTTATTAGTGTGGGTGTGTGTGTGTATGAGAATGTGCCTGGGTTTATATGAGTGTGTGTGTGTGTGTGTGGGGGGGGGTGCGGCCATGTGTGCATTTGTGTGTGTGTGTGTGTGTGTGTGTGTGTGTGTATACAATGTAACTGGTTCAGTCTACCAGAAGAGCCAATCAGAGTGATGGAGTAATCTGTGTGATGTAATGACTCTTCTTCCTGTTCTCTTTACATGCTTTCTTTAATCTCCCGCTCTGTGGGCGTGTCTCCGATAAAACCATCCAATCTGAAACACGCAAACTATAAATGCACTGTGATCTTCTGCCCTGCCCCTCCATGATGTCATCACCGTGTGATCATAACAAACCAATCGGTGTTGTTCTCACTGTTAAACTCTCCCCCATCTCTCCATTAGAATCTGGTTGGTTTGTAATCTTCTTTTAATGCATCCATTCCCCTCCCCCTACTTCCTGTTCCTCAGCATGTGCTTTCTGTATGATGACCTCTGGAGTCTTGAGTGACAAGAAATCATGTCAGAGGCTCAGGTGTCATCATGTCACTGCCTGAATGCCATGCACTTTAGAAAAAAGTTGCATGATGTCTACCTGTCACTTTGTTTATTTCTGTCTGTCTATCTGTCTGTTCTTCAGTATGTTTCTCTGTCAGTTCCTCTCTATTTCTGTTTGTCTCTTTATCTGTCTTCTGTGCTGTACTTCCTTGTTCTGTCTGAAGGGGTCGTGGGTGGCGTCTGCACTTTCAGTCTGTTATAAGGACAGCGCTGCTCATGACCTGCATGACCCCGTGCTCTACAGTATATTACTCCTCCGTTACACTTTACACACTGAAAGCTGAGCTGTTCGACAGCAAAGTCCCACCCCCGTGTGTGTCACTGATCAGTGCATTTGTTCCTCTGTGCTTTAACATGATTGGATGATGAAACATTTGTTTAGTTTTTTTTATTTGCTATAATATGAATCAGTTCTGCTGTCTCACTCTCCTGTCTCTTGCTGTCTCTCTCCTTCTGCCTCACTGTCACTCTGTCTCTGTTTCACTGGTTGTTGTCACTTTCTCTTTCTGTCTCACTGTTCGCTGTCTCTTTCTTCTTCTGTCTCACTGTTCGCTGTCTCTCTCCATCTCCCCCTGTCTCATTGTCTCTCTCTCTCTCTCTCTCTCTGTTACTCTGACTCTCTCTGTATTACTCTCTCTCTCTTTCGCACAGTCTCTCTGCCTCACTCTGACATTTGTTATGTCTCTTTTTCTTTAGAATAACATAATCAATGTGAGGTTCCTTCGTCTGTTTCGTGCTGCTCGTCTCATTAAGTTGTTGCGACAGGGAGAGACCATTCGCATCCTGCTTTGGACCTTTGTCCAGTCCTTTAAGGTATACACACACACACACACACACACACACACACACACACACAGGGTGAAGGTTCTCAGAACAGGACTATGGATCACTGTCTCACAGCAAACATGTGCTCCTTCCATGCTCCTTGTGCTGTTAGCTGATGTGTAGAGCTGGCTGATGGGAGGAATCTGGGAAAGCGGCGGGTAAAGAAGTGATGATGCTCAGTCACTCACTCAGGCAGTGATAACCACCTTGATGGTCCACATCCTGTTATCCTCTCTTCAGTATGTGTTGTAATTAATTATAGAATTCACACCGTGTGTTATGCGAGATTATGTTCCCCTTTCCCATGAACAGCACAGGCTTTCTGAAAACCTCCTTTTAATCTTTTAAGCAGTGTTTTAATGATAGGGAATATTATATGATGTTACCACCTCATTCTGAGCCACACCTGGATGCCAGCCGTAATCGCGCGGCAGTGAGTGTGTGGGTGAAGGGGTTTTACAATGCACAAACACCTCATCTGTTATTGCAGCTATTTATTTGTCAGTCCCAAAATCTGAGACACGTGTTTCATCTTACGGTGACTTGCTGGACTCTCATACTCCATAGGGTTTAATATGATGTTAACACCGCCCAATTGTCAGCTATAACAGCTTCAACTCTTCTGGGAAGTCTTTCCACAAGGTTTAGGAGTGTGTTTATGGGAATTTTTGACCATTCTTCCAGAAGCACATTTGTGAGGTGAGTGATGTTGGACGAGAAGGCCTGGCTCGCAGTCTCCGCTCTAATTCGTCCCAAAGATGTTCTATCAGTTTGAGGTCAGGACTGTGCAGGCCAGTCAAGTTCTTCCACACAGAACCCGCACATCCATGTCTTTATGGACCTTGCTTTGTGCACTGGTGCGCAGTCATGTTGAAACAGGAACGGGCCGTCCCCAAACCGTTCCCACAAAGTTGAGAGCATGAAATTGTCCAAATGTCTTGGTTTGCAGAAGCATTAAGAGTTCCTTTCACTGGAACTAAGAGGCCGAGCCTAACTCCTGAAAAACAACCCACATCATAATCTCTTCTCCACCAAACTTTAAACTTGGCACAATKCAGTCAGACAAGTACCGTTCTCCTGGAAACTGCCAAACCCAGATTGTTCATCAGATTGCCAGACAGATAAGTGTGATTCGTCAATCCAGAGAACACATCTCCGCTGCTTTAAGAGTATGAAGAGTCGTGTGTGTAGACGTAGACTGTATGTGTGTAGAAGTGTATGTGTGTAGAAGCGATCTGCATGCTTAGGTGCTTGGTTTTATACACCTGTAACCATGGATGTGATGGGAACATCTTAATTCAATGATTTGGATGGGGGAGTGAATACTTTTGGCTAAATAGTGTTCTACATCTAGATCTAGTGTTCTAAATAGTTGTCTTCTTTGTCTTTCGCTATTCCCTTTCAGGAGTCGCAACAGCGAATCATCTGCCTCCATCTAACCCTATCCTCTGCATTCTCTTCTCTCACCCCAACTGCTGTAACTTCATGTCCTCTCTTACTGCATCCATAAATCTCCTCTTTGGTCTTCCTGTAGACCTCCTGCCTGCCAGTTCCAACCTCAGCATCCTTCTATCAATATGCTCACAGTCTCTCCTCTGAACACGTCCAAACCACCTCAATCTGGCCTCTCTGACTTTATCTCCAGAACATCTAACATGGGTTGTCCCTCTAATGAACTCAGATCCTATCCATCCTTGTCACTCCCAAAGAGAACCTCAACATTTTTATCTCTGCTACATCCAACTCTGCCTCTTGTCTTTTCTGTCTCTAAGTGATCATTACTGGTCTCACCACTGTCTTGTACACCTTTCCTTTCATTCTCGCTGATACTCTTTTGTCACATAACACACCTGACACTTTCCTCCACCCATTCCAACCTGCCTGTACACACCTCTTCACCTCCTTTCCACACTTTCCATTGCTCTGGACCATTGACCCTAAGTACTTAAAGTCCTGCACCTTCTTTACCTCTGCTCCCGATAGCCATACCGTTCCACTTGCAGTTTCCTCTCATTCATACACATGTATTCTGTCCTGCTACACTTGCTGTCTTCATTCCTCTGCTTTCCAGAGCGTACCTCCACCACTGTAGATTTTCCTCCACCTGTTCCCTGCTCTCACTACAAAGCACAATGTAATCAGCGAACATCATAGTCCATGGAGATTCCTGTCTAACCTCATCTGTCATCCTGTCCATCACCAGAGCAAACAAGAAGGGGCTGAGAGCCGATCCTTGATGCAGACCCACCTCCACCTTGTACTCTTCTGTCACACCTACAGCACATCTCACCACTGTCTTACAGCTCTCATACATGTCCTGCACCACTCTAAAATACTTATCTGCCACTCCAGACTTCCTCATNAGCAAACAAGAAGGGGCTCAGAGCTGATCCTTGATGCAGACCCACCAGCACCTTGTACTCTTCTGTCACACCTACAGCACATCTCACCACTGTCTTACAGCTCTCATACATGTCCTGCACCACTCGAACATACTTCCCTGCCACTCCAGACTTCCTCATACAACAACACAGCTCCTCTCTCTGCAGTCTGTCATACGCTTTCTCTAAATCTACAAAGACACAATGCAACTCCCTATTACCTTCTCGGTACTTCTCAATCAGCATCCTCAAAGCAAATAATGTTGGACTCTTTCTAGGCATAAAAACCATATTGCTCACCTCTGCCTTTAATCTAGCTTCCACTACTCTTTTCCAAAGCTTCATTGTAAGGCTTATCAACTTTATTCCTCTGTAGTTGCCACAGCTCTGCACATCTCCCTTGTTCTTAAAGATCGGCGCTAATACACTTCTCCTCCATTCCTCTGGGATCCTCTCACTCTTTAAAATCTTGTTAAACAGACTAGTCAGACACTCTATTGCCACCTCTCCTGAACGCAGGCATGTCATCAGGACCAACTGCCTTTCCACTCTTTATCCTCTTTAACACTCTCCTCACCTCACTCTTACTGATTTTTGCTGCTTCCTTCTCCACAACAGTCACCTTTTTTATTCTTCTTTCTCTTTCAATTTCCTCATTCATCAACTCTTCAAAGTACTCCTTGCATCTTCCCATCACCCTCCTGGCACCAGTCAATACATTTCTGTCCCTATCTTTAATCACTCTAACATGCTGCACATCCTTCCCATCTCTATTTCTTTGCCTCGCTAACCTGTACAGATCCACCGCTCCCTCCTTACTATCCAACCTAGCAAGTTCTCATATGCTCTTTGTTTGACCTTTGCCACCTCTACCTTCACCTTACGCTGCATCTCTCTGTACTCCTGTCTACTCTTCAGTCCTCTCAGTGTCCCACTTCTTCTTAGCTAACCTCTTTTTCTGTATACACTCAAATTTCAAATTCAAATTTTATTTGTCAGACACACAGTCATACACAGTACGATATTAATTAGGGACGTGCCGAACGAAGCTTCTGAAGCAGTGAAGCTTTTACAAACTGTGTTGATGCTTCGAAGCTTTTTGACACTGTACTCTACTTCGCCATCTGGTGGTAAAAAAAATCCATACACCAGCTGTGCCATTCACATGTTTTGTTCATTGTAAGGTTTTGTTTGTATATTTAATAAGTCGGCGTTCACAAGGACGGTGTTTACAAGCAGCAAACAAGTTTGTAGTTGAGGAAGGACTTTTATTCTTTTTGGGTACAGTGGTTGGGCCCGCAAGGTGTTTTCATTTACATTCATACAACAAACATTCAAATGTCATTGTTTTTATTATAATGTTTTTAACAATAATACACCACGTCAAAAACATATAGGCATGACAATTATGGATATAATTATAACATTGGAATAAATGGACAGCGGGTGTGGGACAGCGCAATAGACACGCTCTGTGTTTGAGCCCTGCGTGACGTGTCAGTGACGTAACGAAGCTTCGTTTCCACAAGTCACGTGATAGCCTAGTTTCGAGCAACGCTCCGGAACATTGTTTCGAAGCACTAGCATGTCAAAAACTCGAGACGTGTGTCGAAACTGGGTGTCGAGCGACCCATCCCTACTATTAATAGGAAATAATAAATATGAAAAAAAGGTACTTTGTCTAAGAAAGAATATCTATATGGGAAATAAATATTAAAAACGAAAAGTAAATTTGACAAATATATACAAGTAAATTTAACTAAGAAAGAATAAATTTAACTCAGAAAGAATAAAATATCTGTATAATACAAAATACAAAATAAACACTATAAGAAAGATATAAGAAAAACCTAGGTGTACAATAGAAAATATAGAAATATAGAATTGTAAAAATATAGAATTGTGAAAATATAGAATTGTGGAAATTTATGTGGGAAGGGAGTGAACATAAATAGAACGGAATGTCCAGGGGTGTGCAAATATGCTGTAAAATGTTATATTAAAGTGACTTGTGTGCATAATGTCCATGAGTGTGCAGGTGTGCAGTGACCACTAGTGTCAGTGAATGTCCAGAATGTCCAGAGTGAAGAAACAAGTGTGGATGTGCAAAATGGATCAGTACTGTGTGGTGTACTGATTAAGAGACCGTATCGCCTGTGGGAAGAAGCTCCTCCTCAGTCTCTCTGTGTTGGCCTTCACAGAGCGGAATCGCTTTCCTGACCTCAACAGAGAGAACAGTCCATTACTGGGGTGGCTGAGGTCCTTCATGATCTTCCTGGCCTTGGTCCAGCACCGCTTGCTGTACATCGAGTGCAGGTCAGGGAGCTCGGTGTGGATGATGCACTCAGCTGATCGCACCACCCTCTGTAGAGCTCGTCTGTCCTGCATGGTGCTGTTCCCGAACCAGGTTGTGATGGTTCCCGTCAGGATGCTCTCTATGGTGCAAGAGTAGAAGTTCCTAAGCCCCTTAGAGGGCAGTCTAAAGTCTCTCAGGCGTCTGAGGTGGTAGAGACGCTGCCGAGCCTTTTTCACCATGGTGTTGATGTGACAGGACCATGACAGGTCCTGCTTGATGTGGACACAGAGGTATCGGAAGCTGTCCACTCTCTCCACTGGGCTATTGTTGATGACGGGGATCTGGTAGTTCCTCTTCTGCTTAGTACTAAAGTCCACTACCAACTCCTTTGTCTTGCTGACATTTAGAAGGAGGTTGTTCCTCTGGCACCAGTTTTCCAGATTTCCAATCTTCCCTCAGGTAGGACATCTCATCGTTATCTGAGATCAGGCCCACCACGACAGTGTCATCAGCAAACTTGATGATTGTGGTGGAGTTGGTAGAGGCTACGCAGTCGTGCGTGTACAGTGAGTACAGTAGAGGGCTCAGAACACAACCCTGGGGGGTTCCAGTGCTGAAAGTGATGGAGGCTGAGACATGTCCACCCATCCTTACTGCCTGTGGTCTGCCAGTTAGGAAATTGAAGATCCACTGACACAGAAATTAGTTGAGTTCCAGGTGCTCCAGCTTGGTGGTGAGTGTGGAGGGAATTATGGTGTTAAATGCTGAGCTGTAGTCGACAAAGAGCATTTTAACATAATTCCCCCTTCTAGTGTCCAGATGAGTGAGAGAAGTATGGAGTAGATTAGAGATAGCATCATCTGTAGTGCGGTTTGAACGGTAAGCAAACTGTAGAGGATCAAGTGTGTCTCTGACCAACCGCTCAAAACACTTCATCACTACCGAGGTGAGGTCATTGAGGGAAGCAGGATGTGGTTTCTTCGCAACAGGAACAATGAACTACTCCTTAAAGCATGTAGGGATCACCGACTGAGATAAAGAGATATTGAATATCTCTGTGAACACTCGTGTTAGCTGGTCTGCGCAGGCTCTGAGGACTCGACCTGAGATGCCATCTGGTCCTGCTGCTTTCCTGGTGTTCACTCTCCTGAAAGCTCTCTTCATGTCATGTCATGCTCAGATATGATGAATGCATTTCTGGCGCTAGCAGTGACTTCCTACTAGCTGCAGACTCGAAACGAGCATAGAAGGTGTTCAGCTCGTCTGCCAGAGTCATGTCCGCGCTTGTCACACCGGATGTTGGTGCTTTATAGTCTGTTATTGTTCTTAGTCCCTGCCACGGGCTCCTATAGTCACTCTGTTGGAGTTGTGACTCTAGTTTCCTTCCGTAGCGCTGCTTCTCCTCTTTCACCGCCTTCCGGACATTATATGATGCAGCCTTGTACAGGTCCATGTCCCCCGACACAAGTCCCACGTTGTAGGCAGCAGTGCGAGATCTCAGAGCGTCGTGGATGGTTTTATCCACCCACGGCTTCTGATTGGGAAATGTTCTGTTGTTCGTTTTCTGTATGGGATCATCCGCTAGTTTCCCGACGAATCCCACAACCGCTTCCGTAAACACGTTGCGTCCCAGTCTGCGTCATCGAGTGCGTCATCGAGTGCGTCCTGTAAGGTGCGCTTGACCTCCCTCTGAACCGGAACTTCCTGTTTGAGCCTTTGTTTGTTTGAGCCTTGCATGGTCAGATTTCCCAAACGGTGGACAAGATTGTGCCTTGTAGCCGCCCTTGACTGTATAACAGTGGTCCAATGTCCCCTGTTTTGCCCCTGGTTTGGCAGGTGATATGCTGATAAAAGTTCGGCGCTGCATGTTTGAGGTTGGCGTTGCTAAAGTCCCCCACCACAATAAGCGCAGCGTCCCGTTGTTATGTCTGATGCTGTGTGAGTTCCTCATGCAGCTCACATAAGGCAGTGTCCATGTCCGCTTGTGGTGGAATATAAACGGCACTGATTATGACCGATGTAAACTCTCGAGGAAGATAAAAAGGACGACATTTGATGGTCAATGGTTCCAGGTTGGGAGTGCAGGAACGTGCAAGAGGAACAACTCTCACGCTGTTGCACCAGCTGCTTCTCACCATTAAACACATGCCGCTCCCCTTGTCTTCCCCGAGTCCCGTGTCCTGTCCATGCGGTGAACTGAGAAGAACTCGGCCGGCTGAATGGCGTGGTCCGGTACCGCTGGGTTCAGCCATGTTTCGGTGAAGCAGAGAAGATTGCAGTCCCGAATGTCTCGCTGGAACTTTACCCTGGCCCTGAGGTCATCGAGCTTGTTCTCCAGTGACTGGACGTTGGTGAGCAGGATGCTAGGCAGAGGTGTGTGGTGTGCACACACACCCACCATTAGACAATGGCGTGGTGGCTCTCAGCCTGTTCCTGACGCCGACTCGTTTCCCTCGGGGCCGCCGCTTTGAGTCGCGTCCTTTGTTCGCGTCCGGTGCCATCTTGGGATTCTGGACTTCCTCGTTCCATCACCAAGTCTCCATGTCCACTTTTCCCATTCCTGATGAGACACCAAGTACCCTCCTACCTGTCTCTCTGATCACCTTAGCTGTAGTTGTCCAGTCAACTGGAAGCACCTCCTAACCACCCAGAGCCTGTCTCAACTCAACTCCCTGAAAACTGCACAACATTCTACCTCAACTTCCACCACTTTGTCCTCTGCTCTGCCTTTGTCCTCTTCACCTTCCTCATCACCAGGGTCATTTTACACACCACCATCCTGTGTTGTCTGGCTACACTCTCCCCTACCAATACTTTGCAGTCAACAATCAGATTGACTGCAAGATTACATGTTGACACAAGATGTAGTCCATCTGAGTGCGCCTGCCTCCGCACTTATATATCACTCCATGTTCCTGCCTCTTCTGGAAGAACGTATTCTCTACTGCCATTTCCATCCTCTTTGCAAAGTCCACCACCATCTGTCCATCTATGTCCCTGTCCTGAAGACCAAACTTTCCCATCACATTCTCAACACCTCTGTTCCCTTCCCCAACATGTCCATTGAAATCTGCACCAATCACTTCTCATCTCTGGGGCTGCTCTGAATCGCTTCATCTAACTCACTCCTGAATTTCTCCTTCTCTTCTAATTCACATCCTACCTGTGGGGCATAACCACTAACAACATTGCACATCACATCATCAAATTCCAGTTTCCGATTCATCAACCTATCTGATACTCTTTTCACCTCCAGAACATTCCTTACAAACTTCGATTCCAGGATAACTCCTACTCCATTTCATTTCCTATCTGCACCATGGAAAAACAATTTGAAGCTCCTAAGGTTCTAGCCATGCTACCTTTCACCTGGTCTCCTGGACACACAGTATATCCACTTTTCTTCTCTGCATTATGTCAACCAAATATCTTGCCTTCCCTGTCATAGTCCCAACATTCAAAGTCCTTACAGTTACTCCTAAACTCTTGCCTTCCCTCTTCTTTCTCTTTGTCTACAAACACACCTTCCTCCTCTCCTTCAACAGTAGCCCCAATTTCCACCAGCACCCTGTAGGTCAACAGCATCGGTGGCGGTCATGTAACCCCGGCCATGACCGATCTGGTATGGAAGTCCTGTTAATGATTCGCATCATTTGATTTGGCAAATGTTTTACGTCGGCTGCCCTTCCTGCCACAACCCTCTGCATTTTTCCAGACTTGGGACTGGTACAAGAAGACACTGGATTGTGCCCCCTGTGGTTCCATTACCCTCCTGTGGTTGCATTATGTGTGTGCATAAATATATTACGAGTCACACTCATGTAGAGTAAATAGAATGTTGTGTATGATGTGTGTGGGTGCGCATTTGGTCTGTACTGTATGTTAATAATCTTTGTATTTTTGTGTTCAGGCTCTCCCGTATGTCTGCCTGCTCATTGCCATCCTGTTCTTCATTTATGCCATCATTGGCATGCAGGTGATATGTACACTCTCACTGTTTTGTGTCTCTCAAACACACACACACACACACACACACACACACACACACACACACACACACACACACACACACACACACAGTACTTAGACAAACATAGTTTATTCTTTGGGGAATTTATGAATATAGATTTATAATCTGAGCATGTGTGTGTGTGTGTGTGTGTGTGTGTGTGTGTGTGTGTGTCTGTTAGCTTTTTGGAAATTTGGCTCTGGGTGAAGAAGATGGTGCAATAAATGACCACAACAACTTCAGAACGTTCTTCATGGCCCTGATGCTGCTGTTCAGGTACACTTGTTTTTCTGTTAATCTCTCTCTTCCTCTTGTCTTTATATTTTTACTGCATTTATGGATTTTTTTTTTTTTTTTTGCAATTTCTTTTTGCAATTTTCACTTTGGCCCTGGGAGCATAAAACTCACCAAATGAATGAGTTTCTCATCTGGGTGATACCGGATATGGATATGTGATATGAGTGTTTGAAGTCATGATTGTTTTTACTTAAAATCTATCCTGCTAACATTATCAACTGTTTAATGATGGAGAGAAAACTGTGTGTAGGACCCATTCGCATCTCAGGAGTGCCATATCTACAAAGAGAGAGAGACAGTCAGGTCTGGTCACAGTCACATAATGTATAAGGTGAATGTATATTTAGTGCAGAGTGCAAACAGGGACTCCGGCAGGACTAACTATGACATCATCACTAAAAGGGAGGAGCCAGAAGGAAACACAAACATGAGGGGGAACTGAGATGTAAAGCAACCGATCMYCTCACCGKCAACAAACCTGAGTGATCAATGAGAGTGGGGAGGACAGCATCTAAACATAGCAGTTCACCAGAATACTCTTTCTTGCTTGTGTGTGTGTCTGTGTGTGTGTGTGTGTGTGTGTGTGTGTGTGTCTTAGGAGTGCTACAGGCGAGGCGTGGCATGAGATTATGTTGTCCTGTTTGGGTGGGATGCCGTGTGACCCTGCTTCTGGAAACCAGACGGACGAGTGCGGCAGCAGCTTCGCCTACGTTTACTTTGTCTCTTTCATCTTTCTCTGCTCGTTCCTGGTGATTGTTTAATTCTTTTCCTCAACTCCCCATCTTATTCATTTACTCCTCCTAGACAGAGGGCACATCCTTGGAACCAGGTTAAAAGCTGAGGATCAAATAGAAACAGGTGAAGAGAGCAGATCTATCCTACTGGGTGCTTTGGCTGCTGACGTTGGGTCACCAAAGCTCTGGCTTCTGTTTAATGCATGTAGATATTCCCTGCTCAGAATGAACAGCTCAGACTTTCCCGCTGTATGTGCCAGACCTGGTGCGTCTGAGCCTCCTGATTCCAGCAGCATTTGAAGGTGTAGATGTGATGTCCACGACACACTCTGTACCACGGCACCGCTGTTTCAGTGCTGTGTGTTCATATGTTAGCTTTCTGTGTTGCGTCAGAGAGTTAAAGTCTGTAACTCCACCTCTGTTCTTCATTCTGCTTTCCATCATGTGTTTATTTACTTCTCAGTATTCTATATTTAAATTCTCACTTTGGTTCTTTATAACGTCATCCTTTATGCTCACTTTGTGCATGTGTGTGTATTTGTAGATGCTGAATCTGTTTGTAGCAGTAATCATGGATAATTTTGAGTATTTGACTCGTGACTCCTCGATTCTTGGCCCTCATCACCTGGATGAATACGTGAGAATCTGGGCAGAGTATGACCCGGCGGCATGGTGAGACTAACACACTCATGCTCTCGTTCACATGCAGCACACACTCAGCCTAGAACCCTCACGTTAAACAGAAGATGCTGAACAGGATGCGATGCAGATATTTTTTGACACACTATGCACACACAACACAAAAAGAGACCAGTGATATTAGTAATAAAGACTAATAAAGATTTACAGTAGAAAAAGTAAACCTTCAGATGGAGAAACAGAGACACACACATCGTGTACGCATGTGGAGGACACTCAGCACACGCTGATGTCTGAGATTATAATCAGATGATGTCCCCTGGTGGAGGTTCAGGTCTGCATGGCTTCAGTTTTTGCCCTCCTCCTACTGCATACTCACTGCATTACACACTGCATACACACCCATGCAAAATACACTTCTTGTATTTTGGCACGTTAAACTGCTCCATGTGATGCTGTATGCAGGTCAACTGAAGTCATTGCTGAAATGACAGTCATCTCTCCAGTGTCTCTGCAGATCTGAAGGACACTGTCTGTTTTTCTGTCTTAAACAATGCCTGTAGATGCTCTTACTTGGTGTGTGTGTGTGTGTGTGTGTGTGTGTGTGTGTGTTGTGGTCAAAAAACTGGAGTAGTCCTCAAGTTTCACAACAGAGAAGTAGTTTCTTAAACACTTTACAGAAAATAATTGAATTATTGTTTATTAAAATATCCTTTGAACAAATAAGTTAGAACAAATGCAAGACTCTGAGAGAGAGGGCGCTATTGCACCATGCTCTGTAAATTAGCAGCAGCAGAATGGCGTGGTGATGCGGCTAATGCAGAGTGTATTCGGTTTGCTGGGATGTGAAGAAAACGCCCAGTGGTGTTAATGGCATCGGTGTCGGAGCGATCACTCAGCCTGCGGTACTGGGGAGGGGCAGACAGTCCGGGATCAGGGCGGGGTCATCTCTCCACGAGGCAGGAGATCCTGCACCTGCACCAGAGTAGATGCACAGGAGCAAGAGCAGTACATCCTAAAATGAATGAGTGACAGAGGGACAGAAGGAGTTATTCTGTACCGTGATCCCAGTTTCTCCATAATGGTTAAATCAAGAATGACACACTGGGAGCTACGAGCGAGAAGAAAAGCACCAGGCCGTGTGGATGGGCGTGTGGTGGTACAAAAAAAGTATAAATGTAAGCATGCAGTTCAGGAGCTGATCTCTTTTTTTCTAATCTGCTTTATAGAAGACTAAATTCTGTTCTACTCCATCACACACACACACACACACACACACACACACACACACACACACACACACACACACACACACACACACACACACACACACAGAAAACTATCAGAATCTAAGATCTCTGGCTCCTCTGAGATGTTCATGAACAGTGCCTGTACTTCATTCTGGTCTTAATTCACTTCAGTCCTATTCTGGGACTTTTGGTTAAAACATTTATGAACTTTTACAGCTCAGGCTGTAACGTCTCTGAGTCGGTCATAAGATAAGATGTAGTTTGATGAAAGTAACCCTTTTCATGAAGCCGTTTGTCCCGATGATTGAAGTGTGTTAAACATTGTTCTTCCATTGATGGATCACTTTAGGATTACACATTATGATGACCCAATGCTCGTTCAACTTCAGGAGAGCTTTCTTACTCAAAGACTATAAGTTAGCATTAGTTTGTCCTTACAGCGTTACTGCATAGTGTACAGATAATCACCAGACTGAAATGTAAGCCCTGTTAGATAGCGATGAGGTTAAGGCATTGGACTACGGTTCAGAAGATCCCAGGTTCAAACCTCACAACCACCAAGTTGCCACTGTTGGGCCCTTGAGCGAGGCCCTTAACCCTCAATTGCTCAGATGTAATGAGATAAAAATAAGTCGCTCTGGATAAGGGTGTCTGCCAAATGCCTAGATGTAGATGTAGGTTGTAGATTAAATAAACTAAAAGTTCTATAAGTAACATCAAGCTGTAATGCAGATTTGTGAATTCTGATGAAGCTTGTGGTCTTTGTGAAAAACCTCGTGAAGCTACGTCTCCATCTCGCCAGGGTTTGTTGAGTGTGTAAAACGCTTCTCAAACCAGAACTATTCTCATGTGCAGTTTGTCAATGTCAAGTCAATTTTATTTATATATCGCTTTTAACAATGGACATTGTTGCAAAGCAGCTTTACACAATCAAGAAGTAAGTTTTTATGCAATGTGTGTGAATCAAAATGATCAGATTGTCCCTGATGAGCGAGCCGAGGGTGACGGTGGCAAGGAAAAACTCCCTAAGATGGTAATAGGAAGAAACCTTGAGAGGAACCAGACTCAACAGGGAACCCATCCTCATCTGGGTGATAACGGAGAGCAGAGATTGATCTGCACTCATACTGTGTAAGACTGGAAGTTCAGTATAACAGGAGACGTGTTAAAATTAAATGGAGACCAGTTTGTTCCTGGAGGTAGACTGTAGGAAATTCCAGTCCTGAGCTATCGAACAACTGAAGTCACAGGTCCCCAGAGAACAGCTGTCAGCATCAATCGAGGATGACGGGGAAACCATCCCCAGCCACTACACGAATCCAGGCAGACCACACGGGGCATCCATGCGACGAGATCTCCAACCAGAAGCAGGACTCCAGGACGGGTTAGACGACTCCAGAGGGCAGAGGGGTCTGAATCACTGGCAACTGAGGAGTGACATGTATAGCTCGACAGAGAGACAGAGAGAGGGAAAGAAGAGAGA
>QMIH01003577.1:0-32908 GCA_003987875.1 Clarias batrachus | reverse complement strand
CGTCCCCGTCAGTCCCACCGCCGCACAGAGGAAGCCCTCCGCCTCGGCCCCGGAGCCCGGACACGCCGTCTCCCCGCCCGCTGAGGCCCGGCCCARTCCCCTGGAGACCCGGAAAACTTACAACAACAAACCCGACTCTACACACACTCCATACAGAGCGGGGAAGAGAGAGGAGAAACACGCCAACGGTACAGACATAAACACACACACACACACACACACACACAGAAGATGTGTGCATATGGATTAGTTCCATGATTAGTTATGAATGATCTAAGAGCTGAATGGATGGAAGGATGGAGGGACAGGAGACAGCGGTACAGAAAAACTCCCCGAGACACTGTGATAGACAGGAGGACAAAATGTCAGACAGACAGACAGACAAACGTATGGCTTAATAGACTTATAGTCAGACAGACGAACAAATCAAACAGACAGTTGGACAATTGGACTGTGTGTGTGTGTGTGTGTGTGTGTGTGTGTGTGTTGCAGAGTTTTTCCCTCCTCCCCCCACTGCGTCTCTGGACCGTGTGGTCTCTGAAACCTCGGCCCTTCCTCCACCCCCTCCCCCACCCACCTGCCCCGTGTCTGACCCCAAACACAAACCGCTGGCCAGCACACGTGAGGTAAGACACGTGCGCATACACGCACACACACACACACACACACACACACACATCAAAGTCTTAAATCTATGCTGCTCTTATTCTTTGACCTTTGACCTTCGCCTTGATCTACTGGAGCGGTGTCAGATGATGAGGACGAGGCGGGGACATACGCTGTGTCTCCGTTTTTTATGTCTTCTTATCAGTCTATTACAGCCTGCTCTGATTGGCTGAGAGCAACATGGTGTGTTCTGATTGTGATAACTGTGTATCTGTGGATCACACACACACACACACACACACACACACACACACACACACACAATAAGAGTTCAGTGTTGGGTATTGGATCGGTTTCATTGACAGTGCTGTACTGTAGAGGTCAGCGATGTGGGTCGTGACCCTCTGCCCTGATGATACCTGATGGCGTGTACTCATCTTTAATACTGGAGCATCGCAGAGACTCACAGAAGCTGAACATCATGTTAAGGGAAAATCTCCACTGAGTTCCGATGTGAGTGACACACACTGACTGCCTCGCTCTCTCTTGTGCAGGGGTGTGTGGAGAGAGCGCCTCCTGCTGATCAGACCCGGAACGAGCCGACTGAAGGAGTATATACTGAAGAGGGGATCACACCAGGTATCTCAAACACACACGGCTTGTTTTTGCTGTAACTGAGAGTTAAATCTAGAGAGATAATGAGACAGAATAAGAGAGAGAGAGAGAGAGAGAGAGCACAGGTTTGATATTTGCGTCCCCTGCTGCGTCCCCTGCTGCATGGCGCGTTATGCGGATAAATATCGCAGCAGAAGATAACAAGCCTGCCATGGATCCAGACACCACAGTGGATTAAGACGTTACTGAAGCGGGGTGTTGGTCTAAAGCACACCGGCATTTACAGAGTCCTGCCACACACACACACACACACACACACACTCCATTCAGAAAGCTAATTAGCTCCCTCAGGTGTGCTGGAGCGGAGAACACACTGACCTGTGCCGGGCAGAAGGTCGTCCTGGCCCCCAGCTCAGAACCACTGGTTTAGAATCACACAGTTTATAATACACTATTTTTTGAGCACTCAGGTCATGTGACATTATTCACCTCCTAAAGCTCCATACTGAATAGACAGGCTGTAGATTCCACCTGTATTTACTCTGTAAGAACACACACCTGTACATATGTAAATCTTATGTTAATCCACTGCAGTGTTCACAGTTCCTGCATTACACTCTATGACACTGTACATTCTTAGATCACTAAATATATATATATAGATATCATAACTCTATTCCCTAATGCATCTTCTGTTGTATAACACACTGTATTTATTTATTGACAATAGGCCACTTATGCACTTTTGATTAGCTCCAGCTAAATACAAATAGTAATTTCTGCAAGATTATCACAAAAGCGAGTCAGAACTGAGTTTTGCTGCCTTGAGGGGACAKTTAGGATTTAAAAGAAATAAATAAAAGACCAACGCAAATGTAGAAAGACGTCTGAAAGACAGTAATACAAGAATGTTTCTGCTCCACATACATACATTGATTTATTTAGTCATTCTGTGTGTGTGTGTGTGTGTGTGTAGATGTATGTGGGTTCTGTCGTAAGCCCGTGGCCCTGAGCGAGCCGGCGATCGAGGCCTTGAACAGGACGTACCACAGCAGCTGCTTCCAGTGCCGACAGTGTCACGTCGCTCTCGCCGGGAAAACATACTTCAACAAGGCCGGGATCCCCCTGTGTGAGGACTGCTACCAGGTCAGAGCTCTCTCTCTCTCTCTCACACACACACACACACACACACACACACACACACACACACACACACACACACATACAGCGCTCTGAACGATCACACGATCAATACCTCATTACCCTGAGCAGCACTGAAAAACCATTCTCTGACCTTCGCTTTCATTGACCTTTGACCTTTAGTCACGGCACTCAGGTCTGCATTATTCCTCCACCAGCTCGGTGCACGGATTGATCATATCAACCTGCTGGAATAGATCCTTCCCCCTAAAGCTCAGTGAACTGAACAGGAGCTTAACCAGGCTGGGGGTGGGGTGGGGGTGTCATGTTTTTGTTACCATGGCAACAAGCTTTGGTAAAATCCTCATCCTAGAAGCATGTGTACCCTCGGTTTTGTTTAACCTCATGCTGTGGTCTTTGCCGTCCCTCAGGCCAGTCTGGAGCCGTGCTGGGCGTGCGGCGAGGTCATCAAAGATCAGGTGATCCGAGCGCTGGAGCGAGCCTATCACCCGCCCTGCTTCGTGTGCACCACCTGCAGGCAGCCAATCGGAGAGCAGCGTTTTGCACAGGGGGAGGTGGGGGAGGTGTACTGCCTGCACGACTACTACAGGTACATCACCACCGCTACACAACGACCATGAGGGCTACACACATCAGCACACACACATGGCTACGTTTCACACTCGCATCAGGAGAAAATGACAAAAAAAAATTTCAGACCGAACATTTCAGATGCAGTTGATCAGCCAGGAGACGTTCACGGTCTGAGGACGTTTCTGTCACTGACGCTGGAGACTCCTTCTGTTCTGTATTAAAACTGGTTAGCTAAATGAATCTTCCCATATAATATCGCTTTTTAAATGTACTTCCTGTGTGTGTGTGTGTGTGTGTGTGTGTGTGTGCTGTAGGAAATACGCGCCTCAGTGCAGTGTCTGCGGAGAGCTGATAATCCCGAGAGAGGACGGGACAGACAGCTACACGGTCGAATGTCTGGGACGATCTTTTCATGAGGACTGCTACCGCTGTGAGGTGTGTGTGTGTGTGTGTGTGGTCAAAAATCGTCAGAGAAATGAACAATGCATAAGGAATCCTGGAACATGTGCTGTCCTGAATCCATGCATCTTTCTTTTCAGGTGTGCACAAAACTCCATGTGCAAAGTTTTTAGTATTTAGTGTTTTTAGTCTTCCTATGGATTTATYATCATTATTTTATGACAAAAATATTTTTGATTTTCAGATATCAGTATTCCACCATAAAATTAGAAGTAATGTGTATGCCAGAAAAGAAAGTAACATATTTTATAAGCAATCACTTTTTGGACTTTTGAAAAAATAAAATGCAAGCTGCCGGGTTTTGCATGCAAAATAGAAACAAGTGCAACTGTAAAGTCCTCAGAGAAACTGTGGCTGGTTCTGCAGGATGCTCAGTACAACTGAATAATTTCCTTATAAAAGTGCACAAACTGTACGTGAGGCTTAAAGGGTCCCCGAATACTGACTTTTTTTCATTAAGTACTTTTTCCTGGGCTTTATGGTTTTTTCTTGCTCTACAGTATTTATTCACATGTGCCTTAGACTTGTGTTCAGAACCGTATCTTGTTCTCTCAGAGCGTCTTTTCTTCATTTTTTCCTCCAGCTGTGTGCGATGCTTCTCTCTCCGGAGCCCAACGAACACGGCTGCCACCCGCTGGACGGACAGATCCTGTGCAAGCCGTGCCATCTCTCACTGATCCAGACCAGCCAACACTGATCCTGCAGCTCCACGCCAAAGCACACCGAGCCCCTGCCGCAAGAACTAACGCTAGTGTTTGCCACTATCTCATTCTGCATTCACACTTACTGTGCGAAAAAAATAAATACATGATCTAGTATAATGTACCAAGAAAAAACCCCACCAGAAACGCCACATCTCAAACACACACATACCGCACCAGAAACACTCCCACTTCCGTAAAAATCACACTTTACACAAACGTTTCTTCACCACTGTAGAAACCTGTCATGGAGAAACATCTTAATGTGGCCTAAAGTGTTAAAACAATAAAAAACAAATAAACAAATAAATAAATAAGTGGAACAAAATGAGGTATTTGACTGGTTAAGAATTAGCCATTTCCTTTTGTATAAAAAGTGAACATTTGATTTTAGTTATATATTTTTCTTGGCTGGTCTATTGAATCCAAATAAGATTTTCGCTAACAGAGCTAACTAGCTAGCTGGCTAATCATTTTGCTTTCCCGGACGTAGAAACACACGCAGTTCAGTGTTATATTGATTACTGGGTTTGTTTGTTTCACTCACCTCTAAAACATTCACTACACTTTGGGTTTCCTGACTCCACCATAACGTCTGCGGTTTTGCTGAAAAGTTTATGTGACTTTAAATGCTGTTTAAAAAAACCTTAACTTTTGTCCTACACTTTATTACCCATTGCTACTGTATCATAATAATCCTGTTTATTGTCAGAATGTTTTCTAGAATTCACATCTGGTTAGTTTAGCATCACGCCTGTGCTAGTGGCTAATCGGTTTACCAGCTAACAGACTACACTAGCGTTAGCAATGGTGTTTTCTATGCTAGCACTCAGCATTCAGCCAAGACAAGTTCACTGTCTAAAATGTACCTTACTCATTTTGCACTGAAGCCGGATAATAAGCACGAGAAGCTGATAGTTTGAGCAGTAGTGGGTTAGCGTGCATGAATCTTTGTTGAAGAAAACTGCACAGAATCAATCCGTCTCAGATGATCAGGAATCACAGGTGAAACATTTAATTTGTTGGATAAAACATTCCTTTTGTTGGTGGCAGATTGTAGACTGGGAGTGAATCCTGCAGAACTAAGAAAATAAAACTGGGAAAAATACTTTTCTCTTACTTTTTTTGACACAATGATGACTAGCTTATTTTTATAGTTAGAATCCTTTGTTTTTTCTTTCATTTTATACACGATGTAACAGCATGYATTTCAAACATATCCAGTGTAACCAGATCCTTTTGCACTCTGTGTAATTCAGTGCACCAAAGATATTTATTCTACATTAAGCAAGATTACATTCCTGTTTTTTTTTTTGTTTTTTTTTGTGAAATCATATAAAAATGTGGTTTTAACTATGGAAGAAAATAAACTGAAAACATTTTCACTTTTCTGTGTTTGAGTTTATTTTCTTTGTTTTAATGCTAACCCTTCAGGTCATATGTGATATGAAGCTCTGCGAGAAAACCAAATCGGCCACGCCCACATCACCACCTTTTCCTGAACTACACTGCAGAGAAATCAAAATCTCGACAAATATCACACTCGAGGTTGTGCTGTTGTATGTCAGCTGAATATCAGTGCGGCTGTGATACGGTCGAGTACTAAAGATATCACRGCAGTGCTGATGTCCAGTACAATAACACAACCACGAGTGTGATACTGCTTTCATACAATTGTTCGACAAACACTATTTACTATCAACAGTTTCTTTATTCAAACAGTTATTTTGCTCCGCCCACACATATCCTTCCGTGCCTGGAGGAACTAACTAACTAAACATGACTGGTGGAGCTGGTGACTGGCAGTTAGCGAGCAGCAGAAAAATTAGTTTTAAACTCTTCCCGGCACTCTGTAGCCAAAAGGTGAGGAGAATAAACCACGCAACAACTAAAGAGACGGCGTGTTGTTTAAGATGACCTAATGTTATCAGATGTGTGTTGTTGCTGAAAGTGCTTCTGTGACTGGTTGTGAATGTGGGTTTTGGCCGGCGGCTGCTCTCTCTTCATTTATCAAGAGTGCCCAAACTGTGCAAAAGTTTGGGCACCCTAAGAGTCGCTATATATTTTTTTCAAAGCACTTGCGCACACTCAACAACCATGGGTTCCTCTCAGCAGCTGTGTAAGACTCTGAAAATGAAAGTTTCCACAGTGAGAAATGTAATTAAGAGATGAAAGTCCAGGGGAACTGTGGAGGTCAAGATGAGATCTGGAAGACCAAGAAAACTCTGGGAGAGAACTGCTCATATGCTGGTCAGAAAGACAAATCAAAACCCCCATTTGACTGCAAAAAACCTGCAGGAAGATTTAGCAGACTCAGGAGTGGTGGTTCACCATTCCACAAGACCTTCATGGAAGAGTCAACAGAAGAAAACCTTACCTGCGTCCCCATCATAAAATCCAACGTCAGATGTATGCAACAGAACATCTACAGAAGCCTGATGYGTTTTGGAAACAATCAGCAAAGGCATGTTTGGAGAAAAAAAGGAGCAGCATTTCATGAGAAGATCACCTGGCCAACTATTAAGCATGGGTGTGGATCTGTCATGCTTTGGGGTTGTGTTGCAGCCAGTGGCACAGGAAACATTGCACGGGTGGAGGGACAGGACAATGATCCTAAAMACACCTCGAAATCCACTATGGAAAACCTCAAGAGACGCAAGCTGAAGGTTTTGGAACGGCCATCACAGTCCCCTGATTTAAACATCATTGAAAATTTGTGGGTAGATCTTAAAAGAGCTGTGCATGCAAGACGACCAAAAAAAGTCTTTTGCGAGAAAGAATGGGAGAAAATTTCAAGTACCAGAATTGAAAGACTTTTAGCTGGCTATAAAACATGTTAGCAAGCTGTGATATCTGCCAGAGGAGTACTGATTATGTAGGGTGCCGAAACTTTTGCACAGTGCCACAATAACATTTTTATTTTTTATCTTTGTTCAATTTATGACATAAAAAGTAACTATGCACCAATGTAGCTGAAAATATTGTGCATTTCTTCCATTTCCAAGAGAGATTGTGTTAACATCTTTTCAATTAAAAAATCACCAAAATCTGTTATTTATCAAGGGGTGCCTAAACTTCTGCATAAGACTGCATAGTTAAACATCCCAGTGCTGTTACTGCCTATTAACATCACACCTTGAACAAATCAGATTACTCCGTCAGAACTAACTGTTATAATAAGAAATGCGTTTATAGTACAGTAAAACCTTGGATTGCGAATAACTTGATCTGTGAGTGTTTTGCAAGACAAGCAAAATTTTTTTATGAATTTCAACTTGAAATTTCAACTTGTGCGAGAGAGAAGAACCATTGGCTCAGTTGTGAGCATGTGACGCTCGGCAGTCAAAGCGCATGCGTACTACTCGTATTGAGATCTCACTCGTCGATGTCCTGTTGTGAAATTTCCTCACTACTAAATATTCCACAGTCAGCTGTTAGTAGTATTATAACAAAGTGAAAGTGATTGGGAATGACAGCAACTCAGCCACGGAGTGTTAGGCCACGTAAAATAAAAGAGTGGGGTCAGCGGATGCTGAGACACAGTGCACACAGAGGTCACCAACTTTCTGCAGTCAATAGCTTGAACTTCATGGAATGGAATTGTGGGTCCAGTTTGGGGACGGCCCCTTCCTGTTCAAACATGACTGCTCACCAGCACTAAGCAAGCTCCATAAAGAACATGGATTAGCAAGTATGATGTGGCCTTTGATGTGACTCTGGCTTGCACAGAATCCTGACCTCAACCCATCCTAAACACCTTTAGGATGAATTAGAGCGAAGCCAGGCCATCTCGTCCAACATCAGTGTTTGACCTCACAAATGCGCTTCTAGAAGAATGGTCAAAACTCTTGGGGGTTGAGTCCAATTCATGCTCCACATGTAGCAGTGAATGCAGGCATAAGCAACAGCAAGCATGTAAAAAAAAAGTTTAAAAAAAAAGAGTGAAAAAACAATCAACAATTTTAAATACAAAACGGCAAAAGAAATCTGTGAAACAGCCTGTGCGGTCCACATACACACCATACATTGATGGAGATCTCACTAAATCCCCCCTCCCCCCCCAGCCCTGAACGCAGTTATGGCCTTACCTCATCCAATCAGTGGTATTATTATTTCAGGTTGAAGCCCACGTACATGTCTGTCTGTCTTTCTGTACGGCAGAACTCTCTGTCTAACTCATTAATACAAAGAAATCACATTCTGTAAGGTTGAGTATTTTACACCTTGTGTACGCTAAGTTGTACTTCTTTTCTCATCAGCCAAATACACTCCCTTTTCGGTAATCGGAGAGTGAATCACAGAAAAAATAGATTAAATAAAGATGAAGTTTTGCCTTAAAATGACTACATTGCTTTAAATCTAAACCACTTCAGCGCCGTTATTTCTACTGTGAAAATATGAACTAATCCCTGTAAAAATATTCAGTTTAGCTTTTCTAATGAATATCTATTGGTGCAGGTGTTTTTAAATTATTAAATCAGACCCATAACCGTTCATAACATAGCTTTACATTTGATCTAATTTGATACATTTTGATTTATGCGCATAACACTGCACCTTTGCTCTAACGACCCATGTTTTACTTCCTAGTGGCACTTCACATTACTGCTTGTTATTAGTACCATGGCTTTGGAAAATATGAGACAAACTACATTTAAACTTCAGAAATAATAAACAAGGCGGCACGGTGGTGTAGTGGATAGCACGGTCGCCTTGCACCACCAGGGTCCGGGTCCCAGTGAAGGTTTAATTTCAGCCAAATAAAGTTTCATTAAATTCTGTCAAGCCAGTTTTGAGTGATGCTGGGACAAAATCTAGCTGGACAGACAGACAGACAGACAGTTAAACAATTTTTTTCCATGACTGGTTTCGGTTCAGTGTATGAAACGTAAAGATATCATTGAAAGAGTTCTGACCAATGTACAGACAAAACCTTACTTTTATCTGTATAGCTAATAACAAGCCCCAGTCACGTGACTTCAAAAACGCTCATGAACAAATTTCAGATAACAAAAAGACTAATTAGTCTTAAAAACGTTTATGTCTTTCTCACATTTTATAAATTAACCTTTGAATCACTCTTTAAACGCTCGTCTAATGATTACAATCTTTATACATTTACTGTGACGCATTGAGGTAAAATATATCGAATAAAAAACAGTATATCGTTGTGAGGTGCTATCACGTGCTCGTCCGGGTCATGGTTTATACTCGTTGTCTGTGTATTGTCCGTGTTTTACTGACTAATAACGTGCCTATTTATTTCGTCGTAGGTCGTTTACGCGAAGCGACATTTTCTGTTGCGTCGTCGCAACGGGAGCGCGCGCGGGGGCGCGTGGCAAAAACAGGAACCAGAAAGACGTGCGCGCTCCCGGCCCGCGTTTGGTCGGGTTCACACGCCTTGCGCGCTCCCGCTCAATCTCGGGTTCACACGCTCGCGTTGAGACGCAGCAGCCAAAAGGAGCTTTTTTTTTCTCACGGCGTTCATTTTGGAAACGCGGATTTTCCCCCCGACGGTCAGATTAAATATACATAAAAACCTCTCCAGATATTACAGACATCCATACAGACGGAGGTGGAACCGCTTATGTGCATGAACAGCGAGGGGGACACGCAGGATGGTTCGGGAAACCAGACACCTCTGGGTGGGAAATTTACCCGAACATGTTCGAGAAGAAAAAATTGTCGAATATTTTAAACGGTGAGTTTTTTTTTTATTATTAACGTTAGCTCGCCCGGGGCCTCGGTTTAGCCCGCGTTACGGAAAAAAAAAACAAAAACAACGAGATGTTTACTCGCAGTTTACACCTCACACGAGTTCACAAGTCACTTCTACTCGCATTGTTGAGAAAAATTATATAATAAAACTGTAATTTCTGTAAAATTAAAGAGGTTTATTTCACCGGTTAGCTGGGTTTGGAGCTGGCTAATCGGCTAGTTAGTTAGCTAGCATAACGGCGCGGCGATTAAAAAAAACTCGAATTACGCTTTAACGATTATACGCTTCATTTACCTCACAGCCCTACTTCAGTGTTTAATTTAGATTCCCTGCGTGGTGTTTAACCCGATCGGTGTTTTATAACACGTATTATTTTTTACGCGCTTGTGAGTTTTATCTCGAGGTTTGCCTGGTTAGCTAAGCTAAGCGCGCTAGCATGCTGAAGCTAACGTTAGGGAACATTAGCATGCTAATCAGCTCGCTTTCTAAGAAATTCATCATTTCCCAGGACATTTAGGTTGTTTTCACTAATCATAGTTGGCTCTCATTGATCCAGTTTTGTATTAAAACTTCATCCTTGCGTTTAAATAAGTGTAAATAGAAAATATGATTTTTTAAAAATAAAATTATTTTCGGTTCAACTTCTCGCTATCTTTCACCAGAGAAAACGTTTACTAGAACGTTCTTTKTTTTTTAAGCATTTCAGCATTCACACTATTAAAGTAATGATTCCACTATTACATTTACACTGTGAAAGATGGATACAGGATTGAGAATGGGTTTAAAAGTGTGTGTGTGTGTGTGATAGAGACTTATTGAGGAAGAAGGACAAGGGCATTTCCTCCATGTGCTCCTTTTTGTAGCTGCAAAAAAAAAAAAACCTAAACAATTATAATAGACTTAATTTGTTTGGTTTATATACATTATAGCTTTAGGACTTGCATAGTAATAGTTCTATATTATATCTGCTGCTTAAGAATATAAAATTATTTAATTGTCTGTTTTTCTTGTTTGTCGTGTGTCTCTCTGTCGTGTGTGTGCGCGCAGGTATGGACGTGTGGAGAGCGTCAAAGTTCTTCGTAAGCGAGGTTCGGAAGGCGGCGTGGCAGCTTTCGTGGATTTCGTCGACATCAAAAGCGCCCAGAAGGCGCACAACGCCGTCAACAAAATGGGTGACAGAGACCTTCGCACTGATTACAACGAGCCCGGCTCGGTGCCTAGCTCGGTCCGGGGTCTGGACGACAACCCACCGTCTAGCAGTCACACCAGGGACGTTGCGACTTTCTCGAGAGCTGCTGTGGGTCCCGTTTATGGGCCCCCGGTGTCTCTTCACACCAGGGAGGGACGCTATGAGCGCAGACTAGACGGGTAAGTGGACGCAGTCTCCCTTCGACCTGCAGGGGGGACCGTGGTGTCAAAACAAACAAACAAACAAACAAAAAATTAAACCATTTTCCCAACACTTTCAGGTTTCCTTCTGGTGTAAAAACAAAATCGAAAGGCCGTTGTGTTTTTTGATTATCTAGGGACGGCATTCTGCTCTGAGGCCCGACTTCGCTCATGGAATTAATTGTCCATATGAATCTCGTTTGTCTCGATTTTAAGAATGTGTGGATTTCTAAGGTGTGTATTTCAAATAATTGGGATTACTGTGTGAGCCATATCCCTTCTCCGAGCTGGATATTACCTGTGTGGAAAATATCCCGGTGAGTTTGGATATTACGATCGATTTGCGGATATCTGGTGAGTTCTGGATATTAGGCGTTCCTTCCCTCCCCCTTCAAGAGTTTTGGATATTACCTGTACTTCCTGGGATCACCTGTGTTGGAAGTATTTCCCATGCCATTAATGGATTAAGTACGTGCGTGATGTGTTTTTTTTTTTTTTTTGTTTCTTAATTCTGTTTTGCTTATTTTTTTTATTTTTAACACAAAAGTAATTTCATCCAAAACTTTCCTCAAGAATCAGCTTTTTTGGGTTTTTTTTTTTTTTTTGGTTTTGTTTCATTTTGTTTTTCCATCTTCCATCTTGGTCATTGTGCTAACTCTGTCTCTCATGGTGCTGTGGCAAACCCTGGATGTGTATCACACCGGTTTGGATTTAGGACGGAGTCCAAAAAGAAAAAGGGTTTTAAAAGTGGGCTTCCAGTCGAAGAGAAGTCGAGTGAAAGGTGAGGCGATGGTGTGAGCTCCTGGCGGTCCATGTGTGTGGAGTTACACGCCAACACTGTCAGGGCCTTCATTTTTCATCACTTTTCCACCTGCTAGTCACGTTAGGGCTGGGACTAAACGCCAGACAGGACTAACACAGAAGAAGGAGATGCAGAAGAAGTACGGATTTGGATAATCGAAGATACTTTAAGACACGGATCTAAACATATACTTTAACTTTTTTGCAATTTTTTGGGATGTATACGCAGTTGGACTGCGAGCCGACTTTGGATTTAACTCGAGTGTGAATGTGGATGTAACGGAGTCGGATCGAGTGGATGAACATGGACGAAGCTGAGGATTTCCGCTAACACACGTCCTGGCTTTAAAATAAAGGAATATCCCAGAGTCTGTCCAATTCCCCCAAAAAGTTTAATGGAAGTAATCTGCGATCACAGACTGGGATTACTGGTTTTTGTTTTATTTTTCAGCACGGACAGAAATCCTCTTTTTGGTGATGTGAAGATTTGGTTTCGTCCCACCCTGAAACTGATTAATGGATTTACTTCTGACTGAAATGTGGATATCGCCTGTTCCTTTTTCCTTGCTCCAAACTCTCACTCCTGGATTTAAAAAAAATATAATTTTTTTTACTCCGCACTCCTGTCAGGATATTTTTTTTTTTTGAAAAACTTGGACTCCTCATAGTAGATCTGTGAATCACAGCCCTGTCTGGATATTCTTCTTTCTCACCCGTGAAGGATATTTTTCACGTGACAGCAACAATGCGCACTTTACCTCATATTTTTTTATGTTTTTTGTTTTTTCAGTCACCGTTTTTGGCCTGTGTTTTTGGCTCACACATTCGCCCTCCTATATTGTGTTTGGAATATGTAGGTTGAATTACTGCTGTGAAAAAGGTTGGTATTGCCCTGCCTCATGCACCTTCTGTGCTTTTCTTTATCTAACCCAGATATTGCTTCTCTTTTTTTTTATTTTGTTTTAATTTATTTTCGCTTTTCCCATTTCCACTAACCTTAGATCTTAAGCTTAAAAACACATCAATAAATAAATACACACACTGCCTGTTAGGACAGAAAGACCTCATGGATTCTTTCTGAGCTGATAGCGTGTGTCATTAACACTTTTTTCTTTCCTTTTTTTCTGTGTTTGAGTTTCTGTCCTTCTCCTGTCTCTTATCCCCCCCAGTGTCACGTCTTACTGCTTGTGTTTATTTATTTATTTTTACTTTATTATTATAATTTTTTTAAATTCTGGCATTGTTTTAAGTGATAATAGCAAAGTTTTAGTGTTTTGGACAGCATGAATTTTCACAAGGAACTAATAATGAAGAAGAAGAAAAACACTCACACTCAGTAGCTCCACTAAACTTGGATTTATCTGAACATTTGTCCTTAAACCTAATTTTTAAATACCAGTAAATATTTTTTTTTCACACATGTCAGTTTAATATCACAGACAACTAAAATACTTTCAGTAAGCCAGACTTGAAAGGTAAATATCACTGTATTGAATTTTAAATTTCCTAAGAATCCCAGATCAATTATAAAGCCACTAGACAGTCATGGGCTTTTGTGAGCTTGTGTATGCGTAAGGGGCAGATAGTGTTCCTCTGAGTGTGTGTGACGCCACTCCTAAACAGATCTGTTGTACGCTTAATAAAGTCCTACTTTTATAAATTCTGTAGAAATGTTTCTGAAGCATCTTTCGGTTAAAGGAGTCTTTTATAGAAGATAGTCCAGCTGTGGTAAAAGACTGACCAGTTACCCACGTGTGTAACTAGCTGCACTGGAACAAATAGTTATTCACATATTGAATATTGGAAATCATACACAGGAAAGAGAGGAACATTTTTCATGTCGAACTACTTATTCACAATCATTCCTATTTTCTTCACAATAAAACCTCTTTCTTTTAATTTAATAAAAAAGAAACATAATGCAGTAGACCACAAATATGTGTCTTGTTTATATTAACCACGGAAGTACAAGAAGAAGTGAGAAAACTGAGCGGAAAATCCTTTGAAAGTCACCGTGTCAAAACAAGTAAAAATAATTAAGAGACATTTTAAGTAAGAAGTCTAAATATTAAAACTACTTTAATATAAAGTAAGAGATGTACGTTTGTTTTGCTTAAAGATTTGATAGCATTCTTATTATAAATTAATTTAATAGTAAGTAAATAATTTGATATGGTTTGGTATGTGATTTAAGATTTCTAGACCAATATGCTATACCAGGGCAGTTCAGTTCTGGTCCTGAGGACTCGGGTCAAGCACAGTTTGGTTCACCAACACATCAACAAGCCCATTGAACCCGGCAGTTAACAGATTTTCTTGAATCAGCTGTGTGTAATCTCCAAACTCTGCTGGATCCTGGTTCTACAGGACTGCATCTGAACGTCCCTGTAATAAACAATTTCCAACAATCTGTGAACATTTGTTCTGTGTGTAATGTTGTTAGCTGTTAAATAGACCTCAGCAGAATGAATTATTTAGCTCTTTAAAGCTGAATGAATAGTTTGTTATTAGTGAATCGGTTGGTTGATTTTGCCTGTGAATATATAGTTAGTGGTGTTCGTTGTTTAGTGTATTGTTCTCAGATATTTACACAGTTTTTTAGTTTCAGTTTTTGTGTAGAGATCGTCATAGGCAGTGTTTAAACTGGTCTTGTGCAAACTATTTCATGTTTGACACAAATTCTCAATCATAAGTAAACCTAAAAATTTTAATATATAAATCTGTGTCCAACTCGAATGTATTCCATTATCACCCAAGTGACTTGGAAAATATTGCCCTGCCGTCTAACATTAAGCCACACCTCTTATTATCTCTATCTCTCTCTCTCTCTTTCTGTGCTAAGGATGAACGTAATTTTTCTCTCCGTTTTGTCTGTTTATATAAATAACATTGCCGATACAGAGTTAGTCAGTATTGTATACACTCGGCATTGTTGTGTTACATAGGCAAAGAAAAAGGAAACGCATCAAACTAAGTCAATAATTTTTTTATTCTTTTACTGATGAATTAGCTGTTTGATCCATGTGTATTTGTGTCTGTTTAAATTGTTTTGGACATTTATGGGAATTGTGGGAATTAAGACTGGCTCTTGGTTGAAGTTTAACATGATCTTTACTAAGAATGTTTACGTGATGTGCTTTTGCATGAATTTTTAAAGTTTTTCTTTCTTTTTTTTATTTTACTTGATTTTTTAATTTTTTTTTCTCCTTTCCAATCTCTTTCTGTCCCTCTCGCAGCACTACAGACACTCGGGATCGAGCATATGAGCACAATCCGTATGGACATCATGAACGTAGTGGCACTTTCGATAGGCCACGGCACTACAACACGGATTATTATCGAGACCGTGCCATTTTTGCCTCTGGAGTTGGGGCCAGCCCTGCAGTTAGTGCTATTAGCGGGGGCTTTGACACGACAGAATCTCATTTTGAGTCTCGAATCCGTGATCCTTTCACTTTGTCTGGTTCCGCACGTCGGGATCCTTACCGTGACGACAGGGGACGTCGCGTCGATCGGACTTACCATCATCGCCGGAGTCGATCTTCTCATTCCTCGCAATCACGACACCCTTCTCCACAAAGGACCACGGGACAGACCCCCAAAGCCCCCCATTCCCCAAAAAGAGCTCCTGTTTCTCCAAGCAGGGGTCCACGTTCACGTTCCCGAAGCCGATCGTCCAGCTCGGATTCAGTCAGCAGCACCAGCAGTACAGAAAGCGGCAGGTAGGTAGATTTCTTCCTTCGGACAGGGTCTACGACTAGGTGTTGATGTCGTAAATGCACCTGACAAGGTGTTACTTTAACATTCCTCTGTCTATCCTAGACTACTGTAAAAGGAGAGAGAGGTTTTGTGCATTGCTGTGCTGAATAACTGTTTCATTTCCCTGAAAGAACTATGATAAATAAGTGTATTTGGCCTGAAAGTGTTCTGCGATGATGTGTTTTATATCTTAGCAACTTGCTTGCATTTTTTTTAAAACCTGGATAGGTCTTGATGTACTGCTTGAGTGTGTTCTAAGAAGGTAGTCTTGTTCTCTGTTCCCTGGCAGCAGTGACTCCAACAGCAGTTCTAGCGAGGGATCACGAGCACGCTCTGTTCAGTCTGCAGCCACTCATCCACCTCCAGCTCCTCCTCCACTGTCTCTGGACTGTGATGAACCACGTCGGAGTTTTGGCATCAGAGTCCAGAACCTCCCTGTACGATCCACAGGTTGGTACCAAAAACTGCGAGTTGGGATAGGTTTTTTCCTTTCATAATCGGAGATGAGTGACCAGATATATTTTGTTTCTCAGACACAAGTCTGAAAGATGGACTTTTCCACGAGTTTAAGAAGTACGGCAAGGTCACCTCGGTGCAGATCCATGGAGCCTCAGAGGAGCGATACGGTTTGGTGTTCTTCAGACAGCAGGAAGACCAGGAGAAAGCACTCAGTGTGTCTAAAGGAAAGCTCTTCTTTGGCATGCTGATTGAAGTGACCGCATGGAATGGCCCTGGTGAGTGTTGGGGCAGAGGGATTTTGCAGTTTTTTTTTAAGCTTGGTGTTTGAGACCTACTATTTGGTTTCTCTAACAGAGACAGAAAGCGAGAATGAGTTCCGGCCATTGGATGGGCGCATCGACGAATTTCACCCAAAGGCAACCAGAACGTTGTTTATTGGAAATTTGGAGAAAACAACTAATTACCAGCAGCTGCTTGATGTGTTTCAGCGCTTTGGAGAAATAGTGGTAAGTGTTTAATGGGCTGTCTCGTTATCTACTGACCCTGTCCCTGATGAAAACCCTGCCCTGCCCTGTATCACATTAGCAAGATGTAGCCTGGTGTTCTTGTCTCATCTCTGTTTTTGCTTTTATTCTTTTTAGGATATCGATATTAAAAGAGTTAACGGCGTCCCCCAGTATGCCTTTGTGCAGTACTCTGACATCGCCAGTGTGTGTAAAGCTATTAAGAAAATGGACGGAGAATACCTAGGTGCCAATCGACTTAAGGTATTTTGCCCAGCTACTCTATTAAACTGAAATCTATAATCCCATATACGCACCATCACTCAGTTTTCTCTCCATCTGTCTTTGGAAGCTTGGCTTTGGGAAGAGTATGCCTACAACCTGCGTATGGTTAGACGGTCTGTCCTCTAACATCACAGAGCAGTACCTTACGCGGCACTTCTGTCGCTATGGACACGTGGTTAAGGTACTTTACATACCCGGTGCCTACGGTTCTAATTTTATTTGCATTTTTGCTTTGCATTGTGTCGAACCATGCTTAAATATCTTGGTGTGTTGTAGGTTGTTTTTGACAGATTGAAAGGGATGGCTCTGATTCTATACAACAATACAGATTTTGCACAAGCAGCTGTAAGAGAGACCAAAGGATGGAAGATTGGTGGCAACAAAATCAAGGTAGCAGCTTATTGTCATGTTGTCTCAGATAAGTTTCAAGTATAGGAAGATATTGCTGGTTGCACCTGTTGCTTTAGGTATGTGCTTMTTCTCTGCAGGTTGATTTCGCCAGTCAGGAGAGCCAGGTGGCTTTTTACCGCTCTATGCAGGCATCAGGGCAAGATATGCGTGACTTCTATGAAATCCCAGCTGAGCGAAGGTAACTTTTCATAAAAGATGCCTTTCATGAATTTTTTTTTGTTGAATACATCAGATATAACTGTTTATTAACCTTTACTCCTTTCACGTTGCCAGGGATGACCGAAGACCGTCATATCATGAATTCTCAGCCGAGAGGGCATATTATGAGAATGTTCGTGCGCCAGGAATCTATGCCGAGGACCCACGAAGAGACTATCCCGCTCGCAGCCGCGAACGTTATCCAGAACTAGACCATTACCAAGGTGACCACTATGACCCACGCTATCATGAAGATCCTCGTGATTACAGAGATTACAGAGACCCCTTTGAACAAGATATCAGAAAATATAGCTACATTCAGCGTGAACGTGAGCGAGAACGCGAGCGCTTTGAAGCTGACCGCAGCAGATGGAGCCCGTCCCATCCACGTCGGCCCATAACGCCTTCTGCCTCTCCTTCACCATCTGAGCGTGTCTCAAGGGAAACAGAGCGACGTGTGTACAGGCACTCATCTGAGAGAAGTGGGAGCTGTAGCTCCTTATCGCCAACTCCTCAGTTTGAAAAGTCTGAAAAGTCTCCACTGGAATATAAAACCGATAGTCTGGACCGAGAAGTGGAGCAGCCCGATGCTGACCGTGTTAGTGGAACAGAAAAGAGCAAGCGCGGCAGACGCAAAGAAAAAGCAGACCGAGAGAAGGGGGAGAAAACAAAATCAAGAAGGGGGAAAGTGCAGTCTCCTAGTGTACCGTTTTCTGAAGCAGACCGAGAGCCCAGCCAGGACTCAAATTCTGGGAAAGCGAAAGGTTCAGATGTGGAGGGCGCAGAGAGGCAGAGGCACAAAGGTGAAGGCGAACCTTCCCCTTCGGATCCGATGTCTCGTCTGGAGTCACAAAAAGAAAGGCTTGACTCTGCTAAAGTTGATTCAGTGGATCGAGATAGTAAAGGGAGGTCAAAGAAACACCTTAAATCGGAAGTTGGAAACGAAGGGAAAGATCCGCTTTTGGATTCTGATAGGCTTGCGGCACGAAAAAGGCGCTTTGGTGATCCTGGCAAAACCAACAAACAGAAGAGGGGTCGTCTTGAGGAAGAACAGAGCACAGTGGTTAGCCAACCTGCAGATGTTGGAGCTTCTTATTCAAAGGAAGGAGAAATCGATGTGAAAACATTAGAAAAAGAGGCACAGAAGAGAGAACATTCTAAGTCCAGATCAGAGCGAGTGGCGACTCATTGTAGGGATGAATTGGATCACCAAACTGATTCCCAAAACTCATCTGGACGACAAGAAGAACATTCTGAGACTAACGAGGAGTCCTTAGATTTAAAATCTCAGTCTGGACCAAGCGTGTCAAGGCAGTTCTCCAATGACGGAACGCCAGAGAAGGACAACAAAGGCAGGGAAGAGTTACTGGACATAGATCTTTCTCAGAGTTATCGAAAGCAAATGGAGCAGAACCGAAGACTTCGTCAGCAGCTCCAAGAGCCTGACAAACCAGGAAAGCCAGAAACTCCTCAGTGTGTAGAACCAGAAGATTTTGAACACCGCAGCTTGGTGCATGAAGTAGGCAAGCCACCACAGGATGTCACCGATAACTCTCCACCGACTAAAAGCAAGAAACAAGATCACTTGGACATCGAGGTTGGCACCAAGAGAGAACGGGTATACAGAATTTTTCGACCGAAGAGTGAAGAGTCCGAGTGGACCATAAACTCACCCAGATTTAATGCCTCTCAACTTGGAGAGGAAGAATATACAGATGTTCCTCAACTAATTACTGTGAAAGATGTGAAAGAACCACCTAAACATGAGGACAGTTCTCATCAGGAGATAGACGCGGTTAAACGTGTACATACTCCACAGGTGTCCAAGCTAAGCACGTCCCAACATGATGAGCAGAGACGTTGGGAAAGTCGGCTAAAACAAGACTTGTTGCCTGACTTTTCAAGGAGCTCAGAAAAAAGGCGCCTCAATCGATCGTATTTGGATTACAGACTCTGGCCTGATTTAGAACCCGGTGAAGTACGCTCTGACTCTGAAGAAGATAGAGAACACAAACCAAATTCTCTCATGCCCTCAACCTCAGTGTCTTTCCCTGAACGTCATCGTGGAGACAGATTACCAGAATCAAAGCTAACCACCTCACTGGAAAGGAACAAGTTTTGTTCATTTGCGCTCGACCAGACAATTACACCAGACACTAAAGCATTGCTGGAGCGAGCAAAGTCCTTATCCTCCTCAAGGGAAGACAATTGGTCTTTTCTGGACAGCGATTCTCATTTTGCTAGTTTTAGAAGCAGAAAAGATACAGAAAAGGTTGAGTCAACTCCACGACCGACTCCTTCATGGTACATGAAGAAGAAGAAAATACGAAGCGAGTCCGAGGATAAACTAGATGATCGAAAGGAAGATCCGAAACCAGAAGAGCAAGAGCGTCGAGAGCTCTTTGCCTCTCGCTTTCTTCACAGCTCTATCTTTGAACAGGACTCAAGGCGTCTTCAGCATCTTGAAAGAAAGCACGAAGACCCTGAACATGGCATAGGCTTTTCAGCTAACCAGCAAGGCCAAAATGAAAGTCAGCCTGATTCTGAACCTGTAGTCCTCTTCCATGAACGCTTTTTAGAGTTGACCAGACTGCAGCAACAGAAGGGAAAAGAGCAGTCTCAGCAAGAAACCAAAAAAGAGGAAGGCACTGATGGACAAGTCATTGATAAAACACAGGAGGAAGAGCAACCAGCTGAAATGAAACCAGCTGATATTAAACCAGTCAGCCCTGTACAAGCCCCTCAGCCAAGCCCCATGCAAATCATTCAACCTCTTCTTGTTCAAGAAATTCAAAAGTCAACACCTGTTGTAACACTTAAGGAGACATCGCCTCAGCAGGAAGTTTGTAATGTAGAAGAATCTTCCACCAAACAACTCTGTCTTTCTGTGAAAGAAGAAAAACAATCTGAACAGCCTTTAGTCTCCCTGACAAATGCAATGCCTCAAGAACCCCCTGAGTCAAGTAGATCTGAATCCCAGCACTCAAAGACTTTAGTGAAGGAAATGAAAACAAGTCCTAATAAAGAGTTGGAACTGACCAACGACAGAGACATTGAGCAGTGCTCCAGTAGCGAGAAACATACTACTGACTCCCAAATGACATGTGAACCAAAATCTGAGCCAAAAACCGAGATTCCTGAAGTACAGAATCCTACATCTCCTATGATTGTAGATGAAGGTGAAGGAAGATTAGAGAAATCAGAGCCTGTTCTTATGGAAGTTGAACCTCCTGCGAAAGAAACGGATTCAAAATGTGTGGACAACTATATGGTGGAGGAACCAATATCTCCTCCTCCAAAGTCCAGAAACAAAAAGGGAAAGGCCTCGCCAACAACCCCAGTAGCTCCTTTGACACCATCAAACACACCAGATAAACAAAGTACTCGCAAAAGTGAACGCATCGATAGAGAGAAACTAAAACGCTCCTCTTCTCCAAGAGTGGACTCCTCTAAAGCAGTTTTGGATGCCAAATCGACTGGCAAATCGCCCATCCATAGCCCTGAGACCGAGCAAAATGTAGAACAAAACACTCCCCCTGTGAGGGCAAGGCGTAGAAATGTACGTTCTGTTTATGCCACCCCGGTTGAAGATGAATCTACACCACAAACTGGAAAGGATGTGGAATCACCTCGTGGGTCACGCAAGCGTGGTGTAGACAAAGAAGCAGGGCAACAGCAAGCAGAACCGGACAATCCTCCGGTACCTAAATCCTCACGGCGGGGACGTCCACCTAAAAATCGATGCCAAGGAGAGGATTTTTCAGCTGGCAAGAGTGAGCGCTCAAAAGTAGCTGAGACTAAGGAGTTTGACGTCAATGAAAGTGGAAACAGTGAAATTGTAACTAAGGCAGGCAAAGGCAAACATCCCCCTTACATAAACAAAACTGTAAATCAAGGAACTGGGGCTGGATTAGCAAAAAAAGGAGACAAATTTGATAAAACATCTGATGCAGTACCTCCTACTGAGGTGGACGTGGATTCTCAGGACAGCAGTAGCCAGCACGATGGTGGTCCTTTAGCAGCGAATGAGCCAAAGGAGGAGCATAAACCATCAAGCAATTTAGAAACAAAACAAGACAAAGACAGAATTACTCAAACAGAAGGCACAATCGGAAGCCAAGATAAACTCAGCGAGACTGCTCAAGAGCAGTCACCTTTGGACAAAAGCACAAAAACTAAAACTACTCGTATAACTTGTACTTCGAAGCTAATGACTGAGGATAAATCTCTTGTTCTCAAAAACCTTAGAATTAGGCTTGATGTGACTGAGGTAAAAGCAATGCTGCAAACTGGGGAAGATGAATCGGGGCATGATGACGGACCTAAAAAGGTTGTGTCAGGAACATCGCCTAAAGAGCAAGTCCCAGATCCTAGATTTGAGAAAGACACCACAGAGGAAGACGGTAGTAAAGAATCAGTAACAACACCTCCAAAGGTCAATGATCCACATGAGGCATTATCTCGCCAGATGGAGCTTGAAGAAGCTGTGGAAAATATTGCCAAACTTACAGAAGGCCCACCTCTTCTTCAGTTCAAGAACTCGACTGACTCCCAAGCCCCTTTATCTGAAATTGTAGAGGGGCGTGAAGAAGACAAGCCTGCTAATCCTGCTAGTGAAACAGAACTTGCCGCTGCTATTGATTCCATAACGTCTGAAGATATGTCTTGCAGCTTGCCACAAGACCAAGTTATCAGCGCTGTTGTAGATCCAGAACCAGATGTTCAAACTTTAGTCCCAGATGCCAAAGTTGAAGGCAGCAACCCGGCCGCTGTTCAAGAGGACTTGTCAAACATGGGGACACCGAGAAAAGGTGGAAAAGGAAGACCAAAGAGAGCCAAAGGCCAAAAGGGTGCTGCAAGCAAAAAAGAAGCTGTCAAGGAGGTGGTCATGGAGCCTGAGAATCTTTCTGTTAAGTCCCCAGAACCAACATCCACAGCAGTTGCTGAGATTTCACCCACAGGTACTGCTGCTGTAATTGCCCCCTTATCCAAGCACGATTCCAATTCAGCTGTTATTGTCCCTGAAGTTCCTAAAGTGATTGAGAGTGCTCTTAAAGAGCAGCCTGACTTGCCAAAATCATCTAGTCCAGCAGCAAGCAAAAGCCAATCATCGCTCAGACCTCTGCTTAATCCTTATGAGTGTACGTCTCCTTCCCTTTCTCCCACAAGTATTTGCCTCAAACCTTCACATCCAAGTAGACTTTCTGTTTCCCCCACAGACAGATTGAGTCAGCCTAAAGAGACAGCGGTAGTCTCCCCTTCAGCCTCTCCCGCAACTCCAACAGAGAGCCCAACATTGCTGTCTGATTCCTTTGCCCATGATAGTAACACTAGCGATCTGCGAAAAATTCTTGCAAAACCAAGAGGTATCCCAATCTCGGAGGTCAGTGCTACTTCTGCAAGCATGCATTCGAGAGAAAGTGATGTCAAAAGTGCACTGCATGAAAACAGGCAACCTTCTATTCCAGCTCAGCCAGTAGCTCGCCAACCGACATCTTTACCATCCCCGGAGACAAAGCAAGTCTTTAACGAGAAATCTGTTATTTCTGTTATTGCCTCCACTGCCACCTCTGTCATCAGTCGAGTTTGCAACCCCCCTGAATCCGAGGAGAAACCCAGCCTTCCAATGGCAAACCCATTTGTGGAAAAGCAGCCACCAAAACAGATGTACCAGGCCAGCTTGGAGGAAAGTAGCACTTACCATGGACCACCTGTTGGAGAGGAGGGTGGGAATACAGGTCGCTATATAGTGGAGACCACATCCCTTAGTACAGGCCCCACTACTGGTCTCAGGGTAAACACCTCTGAGGGGGTGGTAGTGCTGAGTCACTCAGGACAGAAAATTGAAGGACGACAAAGAATTAGTGCAAAAATCAGTCAAATTCCACCACCCAGTGCAGTGGACATAGACTCCCCGCAGCTAGTGACGATGCCTCAAATCAAACAGGACCTTTACAGCTCATCCCAAAGAGATGTCGCTAAAAGTTCAGTACCTCCAGCAGACCATGTTCATTCCCTGAAGACACAGCCAAATGTATCCACTAAGCATGAATCTGGTTCGGATAAATTAGACTCATACCCTCCGGTGCAAAGCGGGGTTGTGAAAAGATTACAGCAGACACCTGGCCCATCACAGGTAATGGGTTTCCATCCCTCAGAATACACAATGCTGATGAAGCATTCAAAGAAAGGAGAAGGAAGCGAACCACTTAACGTGGAAAATGTGAAGCCTGCCTGGGTGTCTACCATAAGTCCTGCCATAAGTCCTCACCTTCCCTCTACAGGTGGAAATCACGTTGGGTTCATACCAGGCACGTCTACGGATAGAGCCACCTCACATATTCAACCCAAACAGGAACCCCGCTCACCACGGAAATCTGGTCACCCCCATTCTCCTTTTGCCAAAGTGTCTTCTCCGATTGGATCTTCATCTCCTAAAGGTGTGTCTATGGTATTACCAACTGGTTTACCCACCATGACCCAGTATGTCCCTAGCGTGCACCACTCTGAACAGTCCGTCATTATGCCTCCTCATAGTACACACGGAAGCCTTGGCAGAATGTCGCCTCATCGTGTTGGCCAGGCTATTTCCATAGGTCACCTTTCTCAGGGAGACGTACGAGTCAACACGCCTCCGCTATCAGTGATGAACTATGGAATTCACCCTGACGGCCTTGCTTCTTCTTGGGCATCTGGGCAACAGCGCCCCACGTCACCTCAAGCTGTGGGGAACAGAGAGATGGTTCTCAAAGTCAACCCGGCCAGCGCAAGAGGTCATGAAGCAAGCGAGGAGGAAGCAGCCAGACGCTTTCATCAGGCGCTTGCCAGGCCGCCGGCAACTCAACTCAAACCGGATTCAATACCAGCAGAATACCGTGGTGCACTTCACAGCGCACTGCCAATGGAGAGGTTAAACATGCAATCTAGAGATATGCGCATGCTCATATACCACCCACAGGGAGAGCGTTCGGCTGCTGAGCTGCACCAGGGGTATATAGCAGAGGCTGTTCCTCCCACCTCGACACCGACCAACATTACAGCCTCACTTTCTCCACGGGCACACCTGTTGCAGAAAGGTATGTCTGACAAGGATACCCTGAAACAGTCAGAAATAAAGAGGGCCACACCACCCCCTGGAAAAGATGGAATGCTGGGAATCCGTGGCACAGTGCCTGCCATGGCCTCTCCTAAACGAGTACAACTGATCACCTCAGGGCCACCCTTTTCGGAGTATCCGAACATGTACTCCAACCTGCGTAATGTGCATGCGCAGTTTCCCGAAAATTCACCTTTGGGGATCAGCCAACCTCCTCGCAACATCACTCCATCACAGGCAAGATGAAGGCTTTGACTGATGAGTTAAAATTTTGACAGTTTTAAGTTTGCATTGCACTAAAATTTATTATTGTTGCCATTTTTTTTTATTTTTTAAATAAAGGGTGCTCAAGAATCTGATCACAACCAAGCTCAGGCTGAAAATCAAGTCGAGCATGTTGGACACCAGCAAATCAACATGGTACAGCTTCTTACGGTAAGACATAAGGGCACTTTGTGGGAAAATAATTTGACATCTGCAGCTGGGGCTATTAAAAATGTACTTCAACCAAGGGTTTGATGTGCGTTCTTATTTTTGTATTTTTCTTGAACAGAGGTATCCTATCGTGTGGCAAGGCCTGCTGGCATTGAAAAATGAAACTGCTGCAGTCCAGTTGCATTTTGTGTGTGGAAACAAGTCTCTTGGTCTGCGCTCACTTCCTGTCCCAGAGACTGGACCTCCTCTACGTATTGTCCAGAGGATGAGATTGGAAACGCAACAGCTTGAAGGAGTAGCTCGCAGAATGACTGTAAGGCTTTGGATGATCCACAATTTTAATTTTGAAGTGAAATAAAAAATTGTAAAAAATTCTATTCAGCCACAAAAAATCTCAAGATATGTTTGTGTAATAATATTAGCATTTTGACAAAAGCCTTTGTGGAGGCATGTTTCAATAATTTTTTTTTTTTTACTACTGTCATTATGTGTGCCTCACCACTTTCCCACATGTTGTTTGTAGGGCGAGAGTGAATTCTGCCTCCTGCTTGCAATGCCTTGCGGCTTAAATCAGGAAGACGTGGTGACGCAGACACAAGTGCTGAAATCAGCTTTTATTAACTACCTGAAAGCCAAACTGGCTGCAGGTATCATCAACGTCCCCAATCCTGGCTCCAATCAGGTGTGTGCATATGGTGTTTTCGTCTTTCTCATTTATCTGATCTTGCATTTAAAGGTTAGTCTGTTTGAATGAAACCCTGCCGTTTTCTACCCCTCACTGTGTTTTTTTTTTTTTCTAGTTGTTAAACAACTTGTTTATGGATATTTATGATGCTTATTTTTTTTGTTTGTTGGTGCAGTGCTACAGCTCTGTCCCTTGGGTTAGTTTAGTCAATTAAATTCACATCTTGCGGTTGGGTCGATTCAGAGTTGAATCATTTTGTCAGTAAAGTTTACATGAAACCTGATCGTGCTCAAACTCTCTCTGAAGAATCACACAGAGGCTGAGAACACAACAGACATCAAACAAATCCAAAGAATYAGTTTCATACTAWTAAAAATATATAAAAAATATTGTGTATAAGAAAATTCACAGAGGAACAAGTGACAATTTAAGTTTGTGACCTTTTTCCCTTTTTTTCCCCCCCTTTTCCTCATGCTCTCCTCCTAGCCTGCCTACGTGTTGCAGATCTTCCCTCCGTGTGAGTTTTCAGAGTCTCACCTTTCACGGCTTGCTCCCGACCTCATTAACCAGATCTCCAGCATTTCACCTCACCTCATGATCGTCATCACCTCGGTCTGATCCTGCACATCCTTTAAAACCTGGACTCTCGCCGACCTCACCGTCACGGACACGCTCGCGTTCCCGGACTTGATGGAGCTCAGGAGAAAACCGGTGGTGTTTGGAATCCTCCTACATATCAGTGTGTTGCAGCACCACTCCACATTATCTCCCGTTTCACATTTCTCTGCTGTATTTGTATTTATTGGTGAATTTTATTATTTTTTTTTTTTACTCATGGAAATTCTTTGAATCAGGATGTTTTTTTTTTCGTTTTTTTTTTATGCAACGAGAAAACAATGAGTGACGCACAGTGAGATTTTTATTATTTTTTTCTCTTCCATGATTCACGTGGAGAATACAAACTGTTGTAACAGACTAATGTTATTTTTTAAATAATCATGCATCGTTCTGGAGAAATAACGTTGGGAATGTACATTTCACAGGATCGACTCGTCATCCTTGCTTTGTCACCTTTTCTCACTCACTTTGCTAATCCATGTTCGTGTAGGCTCGAACGCCCGGCTCYTGGAGTTTTGTGATTGCGGGATTGTAAATATTTTAAATATTTAAAAAAAAAAAAAAAAAGAACTGCGAAAATGGCTTAAACCCCGGGAGAGTTGCCTCTTTTTATTTTCAACGTTGGAACTGACTCCTGAAATCTTTGGCGGGGCTGAGACGAGTGGAAAAACATAGACGTAAATGTTTGGGATGTAAATATTGAAGACTTTGGGCTGGCAGCTCTCGAGGGTTTGTTTTGCGGGCACTTCAAATTTTCTTACTCAAATAAAAAAAAAAAATCCAGAAAACTTGAATATAACAGTCATATTCTTTCTTTCTCAATCTCTAGCTCTCTCATTTCATCATTTGTGTTTTTGATCTTGAGATCATGAATCATTTTTGTGTAAAAAAACAAAACAAAAAACAATTAAATTAAATTAAATAAATGCCTCTAACCAAATTGAAACATGGACAGGAATACATTTGTGTTTTTTTTTAAAGCAAATTTTTTACATACCGATAATGGTGCTTACTTCACTTTTAATTACATAAATTTTAAAGTGTATTCTGATGCCATGAATATTGTTACCCGCTCTTGGAAACCCTTTTCCCTGCATATTGTAGTATTTTCCTGATCTACAATACTCACTTAAAGCCTGTTACTTAGCTGATTAGTTAACTTGGSTGTGCTGGGACCTGAGGAAGTACTAAATGTGCAGGGATCCTCCAGGACTGCGGATGAGAAGTACCGTTGTAAAGGACACAACCTGCCCTGTGTGCTGCTGTAGGTTAAGACTTCGTACTCTTCCAGGGAGTTGAGGAATAATTTGGGAAATCAGTTTGTGGTTTTTACAGTGAGCCAAGCAAAACTGCCAACTGTGGTGCATTTTAGAAATGTTCTTTCTGAAAATATGCGTCTGATTACTGCTACTACTGAAGCCTGAAAGCCACATCAACACTTGCAAACTCAGATTTTTTGCAAACTTGCAAATCTCTTTTTAAATTGATTAAATAGAAACTTTATATATAAACTAACTTCTAAAAAGCAGCTAACACACACATGGACAACAGAAAATTATGGTTAGGGCATGCATATGTTTGGCAATGCATACTGTAAAATACTTTCTTTCCAATTAGCTTTTCTGAGCCAAATGACCCAGTGTGAACTAGAAAGAAATTTCTAGAAACTCATCGCACCAGCTAGATGTTTGGACACAGTGTGTTGGACTGGGATCTTCACATGGAAAATGAGGCACTTCAAGCAAAGACGCAGGAATTATCACTGTTCTTACAAATGTGTCTTTGGGATTTAGGCTCAAGTCAAATAAAGAGGAGAAATTTCTGTCCCTCCCCGGTGGAGTGTGTGCTGTGTGGAGAGTCCTGGACTCTGGAGGTCATGGAGTCATGGATTCTGGCTTCCCCTTTTCTTCACAGCTTTAAGATGTTGTTTCAGAGACTCCAAGGCACTGGGGAAAACCTCAAGCAGAGCGCCATGAGATCAGTGCTGAAAGTGTGATTCCCAGTTAGTGTGTGTGTGTGTGTGTGTGTGTGTGTGTGTGGGGAAAGTCTGACAGAGATTTGAGGTGAGTGGAACCTCAGGGTGGAGTGAGTAGAATTAGAATGAGTTACTGACTTATAAGAGAATGTTCGGACTTTTTTGTTGTTGTTGTAATTGCGCCCCTACAGAACCCCAGTTAAAAACCCGTAGCTTGAACTACAGGCACATTTCAGGTTTTCTTTTTAACCGCAGCCATCCTCCATTTCATACACAATCCAAGCCCAGACTTGCACCAGTAACCTCACACACAGGAAGTGAGAGATCTGCCACCGAGCCACCACAGGGTTTGATCACACTGATAAACATGATGGATAACTCTGGATAGAACTTGCACCTGATTGTTTTAGACTCAGATATGATCATATTAAGTAAAAATGATCAGTTTTTAAATGATAAATTCCTTTTCTATTATTACTGGCTAACGAGCTTCTCTTTCCAACAATCATTTACCTTTTTTCTAAATCATCATTTCTGACTGAATAACAAGATTCTCTAACCCGTTAATCTGCTCAACCAGGTGGTCAAAAGCAGAACGAAGAGCTACAGATCACACTAAGGACAGTTTAATATTCCGAGCTTTCCTGAAGGAGACGTCCTGGAGACGCCTCCCGGAGGTTATCCACTTTTAAACAATAACTTGACATAGTTCGGAGGATACTCAGGATTTGTGGCTCAAACCAGAAAATCAGTGCTGAAGGACACAAACACGTTAGTGTCATCTTGGGGTTTCATATCAAAGTTGAGTGATACTGCATGAATTGGAGAGAAACTTCTAGAACCTTTCACCCCCACCCCACCCCGCACAGATCCAGCTTTAGTGGTCCAACAGGTTTTCTTGTGCCTGCATGAGGGATCTGGAGGAACTTGATGAACTCGTCCACTTGTTACGCAACACTCCAGATAACGTCAGGAAAAACATTAGTCGTTACTTGAAGTGTAAATTTACAGCAACTCAGCAAACACCTGGATTTGATGCTCATATTAACAACGTGACAATAAATAAGAAAGAAATGAACAAAGATATAGTTCTGAAATATCGGGTATTTAATTGGTACGAGAAATCAACCCCTATAGAGGCAGAATATTAGCGTTATCGCTGTATCCTGTTGCAATGCTTTCTGGGTAATTTGTGCTCCTAAAGTCTGGTCAAGTCGATGTGACCTCAGTTTCATAGCTGCATGAAAAACATCACAGGTTAAATATGTTTATTGAAGATTAAGGTAAAGGCAAGTCGAAAAAGGGCGGAGAATAAACCGGAAGCGGCTCAGTGTCTTAGATCCTCACTGGAGCCAAACAGCGCCACCAACTGCTCCTTGTACAAAGCAATGTTCCTCTTCATGATCTCTTTACAAGGACCCAGAAGACGTTCAAACGCCTGGACGTCGATCACTGAAAAGGGAGGCAGAGAAATACAGGCTGGCCGAAAGTAGGGCTACAGTGACTTCATTATCTGCTTCACCTTCACAGTCCCGTTTTACATATAAAAATTATTATTATCAAGAAGCACTTGAGAGATTAAAAGTTCAATGTAAAATGTCTAATATGTAATTATAATATATGTAAATAAAAGTCTAAATTTCTAATAAAAKAAACATGTTTAAGTGTTAACTGTAAGACGCCCACGCTGTATATCAAATGCGATACTGCACGTTGTACCTTGCAGCAATGGTTTCTGGGTAAGCTGTGCCCCTGAAGCCCACAGAGATGTCATCTGATGCTATTTATGAGTTTTACCTAAACACTTAGTTTCTCCCACGGCGTAAACCGACGCAGCTCGAGGTTTGTTAGTGACGAGCGCCAGCTCTCCAAAGTACTGACCCCGAACACAGCGGGAGACCTCCACCTCCACCTCCACCTCCACCTCCTCACCCTCACCCTCACTCCTTAGACGACCCGCTTTAGCCTGCCGACAAAAATAAAGATCAAAGATATGTTGCAAAGTCCATTCTGGTCCTGCAGAGCCTTACTGTTTTCTCTGCTATAGCAAATTCATTAAAGTGTAAATGAAAGAAAAATGGGAAACTAGACAGCAAGAAAGTTGCAAGTTTAGCAGCATGACTATGGGGTGGAGCCTTTCTGATGATGTCACAGTTTCTCCCTGTAGTATCGCATTGACTAGAACTCCGGGATCAGGGGTAGCTCAGTGTTTACGGCATTGGCCTATGGTTCGGAAGGTCCAGGTTCAAATCCCACAACCACCAAGTTACCTCCGTCGGGCCCCTGAGCGAGGCCCTTAACATGCAACAGCTAAGATTTATACTGAGATAGAACTGTAAGTCACCCTGGATAAGGGTGTCTGCCAAATGTAAACATTACATGCAGTGTGTTTTAGCATGGCTAACAATAATGTGGAAAGTGTCAGACACGCTAAGCTCTTCCGGGTTTCTTTTTCGGGCCGCTTCACTTTATTCACATGTTGTGTGTGATTACTTTTCTCTTGATCATGATCTTCACGACTCCGGACTCCACGATGTAGAAGCAGTCAGCCGCGTCGCCCTGTTCAAAGAATACACACTTCCTGTTGAACAGTTTCATTATTATTCATTTTATTTCAAATACGAAAAAATGTACAAATCCCACACTGACCTGTCTGATGATCTGTTCTCCGTCTTTGAATGACTTTGCTCCTAAAACATCGACGAGCTTCATCCGTTCTGATAACTGTAGATTCACATGAGGACAGACGCGTTGCTGTGATTATCGTACAATAAATCACTCAAGAAGGTGCTACGTTATATAATATCACAAGGAACGTCCAGACAGTAATTGACAGTAGAGTACGTTCAGGAAATAATCAAACATTTCATATAAATACACATATACAGTACATTTGCTCCACCCGCTGCCTGAAAACCTGGTTTTAAAGCGAGGTTAACGTGCCATCATTACATTTTTATTTTAGATTTCAATTACTGTAATCCGTTCTAATATACATTGATAATGTGACTTGTGGTGAGTGTTTGGGAATAAAAACAACTGAGAGTGAACACACTGAAAACACACACTGACCTCGAGTGATTTCAGTAGATGCACACACTCGATCAACGCCTCGTAGCTTTTCCTCTTCTTGGCGTTATTTTTCACTATCAGTCTGTGAAATGTCTCCCTGTCCTGCACACATTAGAAACATTATAAAAGAACAATATTGTTCCTTCATTACCAATGGAGTTATTTTAAAAAAATCAAAGCTACATTTAGTTCACTTGTATTTCCATAGTTTTAGTAAAAGGTCAATTTTGACGTCACCAGAGCCCACAGCGCCCCCGGCTGGATGGCGATGATGGTTGCAGCTCGTGGAGTGTTGTACATGAGCGCCAACTCACCGAAACTGCCTCTATTATTGTATTTCCCAACGCAGCGACTCACACCATCCACCTCCACCTCGATATCAAACACTCCTCTGAGAGAGAGACGGCACGCAGTCAAGGCTGAAAATCGGAGTGATTTATATTCTACATTTCATTTGGTTATCAGTTACTAGACCTCTCTATGACATAGAAATTGTCTCCGTCATCTCCCTGGTTTATGATGCGCTCGTTTGCCTTCACCAGCACCTCAAACATGGCGTCCAACACCTCGGAGAACTGCTCCTTTAACAGAGGGGGAAAGGAGGGTGAGGTTACTGTAGAAACAGATTATGATTGGGTCCAAAAGAGGGCGCCAGATATCTGTCTCTATCACACTGCAAAGTATTGCTCTTGCACTATTACTACTGTACTTTGGTTAAAACAAGTGATGAGTTTCACATCTTTGCAGACAAAAATGGCCGACAGACATTTTGAGACTGAAGTAGAACATTTGGTCAAATCTCGATATGAGGACGCATCTGAACAACGGATCTAAAAGGGTACACACAGGATGATGTGAAACACACACTGTAGTGACACATTAAAAAACTCATAGGACTGATGGTGAAAGATCGAAAAAATGTTACATTCGTTACATGGAACTGCAGCAGTAGAAAGAAAACTTTATTTCTCTTTCTTAGACCAAGTGTGAGACCTTTTCCAGAGTTTTAAACAGCAGTATGTCCTTGCAGGCTTCCTGTAGTCTGTATCGTTGCTGATCAGTTTTGTGGTGAACGATCTTCAGCTCAGAATCATCATCATCATCATCCTCATCTGGGTTGTAAGACTCAGCACACACTGTGGAGAGCAAAATCAGTGTGACACACATAAACACATATTGCAGCAACATAAACACTGTACTCTAGATGTTCCCCAGTGTAACACATGCTCACTGTGACAGTATCGCTGTAAAACACACTGCAGTGTAACACACGCCCACTGGGGAACAGTATCGCTGTAACACACACACACACACACTGCAGTGTAACACATGCTCACTGTGACAGTATCGCTGTAACACACACACTGCAGGGTAACACATGCTCACTG
>QMIH01003576.1:10000-32921 GCA_003987875.1 Clarias batrachus | reverse complement strand
ACTCGCAATTGACTTCCGGGTTAGTGGAGATTCCCACGCGTCATAGCCCCGCCTCCTCCATCGTCACTAAAGGTTTCCCCACTCTCTCAGTCACCAAGCACACAYACRCTGCTWCTCTCCTCTGCTCCCATYGTGCCTAYACATTCAAGCCTCCATATTTCCAGTAAAAGAATTTCAACATAATCCAAGTATCATTCGTCTGCTTTTGGGTTCACTCCAGTTAAGTCACCGTGCCTCTGACATGAACAAAAGTAGCACCATTTTGGATCCGGTGCCGTGACGTGATCTTGGGGTGGCGTCAGTGAAGGAGTCAGGGGTGGAGTCAGTGGATAAGGCCGTGGTGGAATCATGGGTAAATTCAGTGATGATGTCAGTGGTGTCGTCACAGATGGAGTCAGTGTTAGATTCAGTATGGGAGTTAATGTGAACTGACGTTGGTCTTTCTTTCTTTCTTTCTTTCTTTCTTTCTTTCTTTCTTTCTTTCTTTCTTTCTTTCTTTCCTATCTATGTGTTAGACTGAGAGCTGCACTCTTGTCCTCATTAACAGTTATCGCACCAGTTTCAGACACTATTTTACCGCTCCATGGCCATTTGTTTTAGAAGAGGACGATGGATCTGATTAGACAATATCTAAAGAACATCTTCAGCATTCTTTCATCTGCAAACTTCTTATCGTCCCAGCGTGAGAGAGAATCAGCTCTACACACTACGTCCTGCACCCATCACTCAAAGAACTCCTACACACAGTACAGTCAGATTAATGAAGGCTGATCTCTGATCTACAAAACAGGCTTCTTCAAGCAGCATTGCATTAAAATTCATTCATTTTTCTCCAGGAAGATTTTCTTTTAAGACTGAAGATGATCTTTTAACAATGTAGACAACACAAGGAATAATTTTAAAAATGAATGAAATGTTTCAACATAAACATTCTCCCAAAGAGAGAAAGCGAGGTAGAACTGAGGAACCCCTAAAGGTTTTTTTTTTTTTTAAAGGGTTTCATGTAGTGGACCTCTTAAACACTGATGAGCATTTGATGGTCATAGTCCATAAGATGAAGGATTTACTGAATTAACCTGGTGTAAGTGAATCAGCAGCCTGAGAAACAGAACAGGGAGGACAGCTCTAAACCTGCAATCCAATCACCGGGACACAATCAGAACACTGGGAATTTAAACGCATGTTATACAATAATGCTGAGTCCCAGGGTGAGGACATTCTCCTTCTGCGTAAGGTTGCTCAGGAGTACCTCACAAGCTGCTAACATAGAAAACATCCTTCACCATGGTTCTTTACATAACTTACTGTCCGTTTCTTAGATTCCTGAAGGAACCCCCGGAGGAAAGGAGAACCCCGTGTTGTACAGTTGGATAGAACTTTTAAGCTTTTCTCCAGGAAGAAAGACTGAAACCATAGTGATGTTTATGTTAGAGTTTCTGTGGTTGTATATGATTCATGTGAGTGTATTTGGTTTGTGTGAGTGTATATGTTTAGAGTGAGTGCATACTACTGTATATGTGTAAGTACTGTGTATGGGACTTGTGTTAGCGTATATTATGCACTACCGCTCAAAAGTTTGCGATCACTCGCAAATTTCTTTGTTTTTGTTTTGTAATTTTTTTTCCCACATTTTACAACAAAACTGGGGATTTCAAAACTATGAAATAACACATATGGAATTAGGTAATTACCGTGGAACCTTGGATTACGAGCATAATTCGTTCCGGAAGTGGGCTCGTGTTCCAAAACACTTGTAAACCAAATCAAACCTTCCCATAAGAAATAATGGAAACTCAAATAATTCGTTCTACAGCCCCAAAAAATAAATACAGAAAAATAATTAGTACAATATGTAAAGTAGAAATAAAACAAATTAACCTGCACTTTACCTTTAAAAAAAGTTAAAATAAATCCCAACAGATTCCGTTTGTGTGTGCAGGCGCCATGTATGTGTGTGTGTGTGTGTGTGTGCGTGTGTGTGTGTGTGTGTGGAATTAGCCCCTTTCCCTTAAAAAGTGAGGTGGGGGGAGGAGGACGAATCTTACACAGTAAAACTCCTCCTCCTCTCCCCACCTCGCTTTTTAAGTTTCACAACAAACACACACACACACAACGGAAACACTGTTTTAACAGAAAACAAAAAGACATTTTTCTAATGACACACGCGTGAGTGCACACTAACGGAATCACTGCTGTAAAGTAAAACAAAACAAAACAAATGAACCAGCACCTTACCTTTAAAAAGAATCGCGACAGAGCTGAGTTTCTGTGTAGAGCAGAGTGTGTGGGTGTCAAAAAACTCAGCACTCGTAAACCAAGACATGCTCGTTTTTCAATTCAAAATTTCAAGTCAAAAAATCTGTATAATCCATTATCAAGAGGTACTAATCAATTATGAAATTTATGAAGCACCTTCAAATTGCTATGTAAAATCTACCTTTGAATAACAAATATTGCTACAACGCTGCTTATTATGGCAGCTACATTTGAAAAATTTTAAGAATGGCTGAATTTTTTCGATTTCTCGAATTTCTCCCGGACCATGAAAAGCTGAATCAATGTCTGCCGAACATCCTGAAGAAGGTCAAACGATTTTCCATGATATTGAGATTACACTGGTACATTATCAAATTTGGGAAAGTGGTAAGGGCTCTTATATGAGTGTGTGAGTGTGTATGAGAGTGTGTGTTCTGAGAGTGTTTGTATACATGTGAGTGTATATGAGTATCTGAGAGATAATCCCAGCAGTCCATCTTGATTGTTCTGGAGACCTTCAGCATAAGACAGGCAGGATTAATGGAGCTCCGAGAGACTGGATGGAATGATGGAGCCAGTCGGCTTCTGAGAGATAAAGGCTACTAGACGAGGCAAATCAATCACGTCACAGACGGCACACGCCTGCTCTCTGCATGCGCGCTCTCTGCTTTCTTATTCACGGAAGCAGGAACATAAGGAACAGCGCCAGGATTCTTCATGGTGGCCTTCATTAGAACAAACGATTCAGTAAAATGAAAGTAATCGATTATTTGTAAACTAACCTGCTTGCCTGCTAAATGGAGCAGATTCCACCGTAATGAGACGCACCCTGCGAATCGTATTTTGTTAATTAGAACCTTCAAGCAGCTCATTTGCTTCACCGCAAACCCCGAGCTCATCCTGCACCCCAGACACTGATTAAATTTATTAGCACTAATGCTTGACTTGGCATAGCTGGACAACACACAGGCTGTGAGAGAAGAAGCGGAATATTTCCACGGTGCTGCCAGATGTGTGATTTCTTCCTTGAATTAATACGAAGCTAGGATTCTTGATGCAAAATCAGCTGGGATGCAATTAGCTGTCTGTAACCCAGATGTTTAATCACAATGTGCAGCTTTCATAAACTCCTTAGTTATCTCTTTATGGTTAACCTTGAGGAGGTGTTCATAGAGCTGCATAACACCTACATATCTCTTTGACATGAAGTAAACATAAAGATGGGAACTCTGTGTGTGTGTGTGTGTGTGTGTGTGTGTGTGTGTGTGTGTGTGTGTGTGTAAAAACACTGAATAAACAGCCATGTTAGACCATATGGTAATGCTTAGTGTTCATAAAGCTACATAACACCTACATACAGTAAAACGTCTCTGACATAAACCTTGAGAACTTAATAAATTACATCGTACCTGAAAGTGAGATCAAACTTTGATAGATAAACATAAGCTCACAGGACAAGCTTAACATTTGACTAGGAATAAAGTTCATAAAGCTACATGTTACAGTACATAACCCCTTCAGCATAAAATGTAATATTTAAAGGGAGTGTGAATAAACTCTGGGGGAAGCGCTTTAGAGACATTTTTAGAAGATATAGTAATGCTTACATAAGTGCAGTGTTCATAAGGGTACATAACACCTAGCACCTACTGATCAGAAGTTCAAATCCCACCATCATCAAGTTGCCAAGGTTGGGCGCTTGATCAAGACCCTTCACCCTCAACTGGTTAGACGTAAAATCTGTTTTTTTTAAGAAAAAATTTTTTGCATGTTGATGTGATCGGGTGGTGCTAACGCTCATTGCGTTCTTTCAGATGCCTACCCGATCTCAGAGGTGGTCTACAAATGGACCCAAGGCCCAGCCAAATCTGTGGTGGTGGCGGAGGATGGGTCACGACTCAACCAGTATCACCTGATCGGCCAGACAGCCGGGACTGAGGACATCAGCACCAGCAGAGGTAAATAATAAATAAAGCAACATAAACAAATCATTCTTCTATCCACAGACCGGCACTCAGTCCGTCTTCTCAAGAACCACTAGAGCGAGGCAACAAGGCAGCGTGGATTACAGCCTATGACCTGCAACCTCCCACGCATGCTAATGCCCAGCCTAACTTAGCCAAGGTTTTATTGGGATCTCGTACAGGGCCAAAAGTAATAATCGCAAAAGGCCACTGAAATCGTCTAGACCGGATTATAAAAAATGAGAACGTGTAGGAGAAATAGAGCTGAGAGAAAAGGGACAGAGGAGGAGGAGGAGGAGGAAGAGGAGAAGACAGGGGCACTTATCCCTGTCCTGAGCTGCCAGGGCTCCAGGCTTAATCTCTACACTCTCATCTCATCAAGCGTGGCTTTTCCAAGTGATGTCAGCAGGCAGCGATTGGCTAGAGCTGGTCTGAGACACGTGGGAAAGGGGAGACACGTGGGCGGGGCCTAGCCAGAACTTCATCTGGACATTAAAGGAAATGAAAGAACCTGTCACTGTCCCAGTTTCTACTTCCTGCATCCTTCATGTTACTTGTTCTTGGCTACGTACAAAGTGAAAACATCAGGAGGCCATGAAGCTTCTACAGTATGTGCCTCCCTGGTTAGGAAGCTACTTAGGAGGCTTTAATGACCTGAAGAACACTTAAGGAGCCATTTCAAGAACCTTAAATAGTACACACTTCCACATGGATCCTTCAAGGTTTGTACAAGAAACACAAATCAAAGATGTTTTTATCTGCAAGTATACATCCACTTTCTACTCAGCACAAACTATTACTACATCACAAGATGAGCCAATCTAAAGGAACCAATATAAAGACCCAATGAGGAGCAAATCAAGATGCTTCAGTGTGAAACATCTATATATAGCATCGAATACCCCTTTAACTGTTATGGTATCTTTGGATAAATGCGAGGGTTTATACGTGGCTTTCAAATTGACAGTTTTTTCCCTAAAGGGACAGATCTAAGAATCTTTGTTTGTCTAGGTAAACCTAATTGCACTTGAAAGGCCTTTGGAAATCGAAGAGCATTTAATTATGCAAAGAGAGCCTCCGAAATACATGTAAGGGTGTATCCCTCGGTTCCACGTACATGGAGTCCTAAAGGCTCTCATATAAGCTTCTATGGGGATAACTCTGCTTTCTTAACGTGTTTGTAAGTTAGGCGATAAACCATCAGGAGGCTACTGTATGTTCCCACTTGGCCGCTTATCTTAAGGTTCCATGACAAACACCTTTAGGAAGCAAAGATCATCCAAAGGACCCATAAGAGTGTACAGTTGGGTTCATTAAGTACATTAAGAAAAATAAAGGTTGAAGAACTTTTTCTTCTTTTTCTTTTTTCTTCTTTTTCTAATGAAACATGAGGAGTGTCTTTACCTGGTCCTCAAGAGCACCTGGAACGTTCAATGTGGGCATTGCTGCAAGCATTTAATCATTCTAAACCCTTAAGGAACCCTTCAATGAACCCATATGTGTACAGTATATACTGTACATATACATTGCAGAGGCACCAACCAAACAACATTTTTTGTCTTTACTTGGCCCTCAAGAGCACCTTGAAGATTCTAGAAGCTAGAGTCTTTAACTTCACATGGGATTTTGAACGTTACTTTGGTTCATAGATGACCCTTACAGTACAGATGTTCCTAAAAAGGTACCCCAAGGAACTCCTGGAGAAAGACCTTCGAAACAAGCCAAAGGTTCCATGTATAACCCCATTATGAAGCTAAAAGCACCTGTGAGCATATACTCGTGTTCCACATTGCATCTTCATCATTTGTATTAGAGGAATAAACCAAAGAACATTTTTACTGTATATTGCTTCTCAGAGCTAAAGTTCTTCAAATCCTCTGCAAGGTACGAGAGCCTTACTTGGTCCCAAGGAGAACTTCCTTCACTTTCTATTATCACTATTTTCTGCTCTGCCTAACCTGAGGGAAAAAGCTTACAAGGCTTTAATGCTGCTAATCTGGTTTAAACCCTCTTTACAAAGTCAAGAATAGATCGACCAAGCACTGGGAGTTCCACAAGGAAAAAAAAACAAAATAGACAGCATGACAGGTAGCGGTAAAAATGGAGAACCTTCCATCACTTGTGTACGAAGACATGGTGATAACCTGTCACCTTTTACTTGATACTCCATAAACCAATTTGCACATTTTCAAAATAAATACAAGGGAAAAAGGAAGGAAAGAAGAAAAAAAAAAAACCTTAAAACCTCTCACTCACCAGTTGACCAACATGGCAGCGTTGTTCTCTGCGATGAAAGGAAGTTCTCCATGAACACTCCAGAAGCTGAGCAGGAAGATCCACCACTGTGGCATGTTTGCCTCCTTTCAGAAAGGTTCCACCTGATCGAGAACATCCAAGAAAACCGTCCTGAATCCCAGAATGGGTCTTCTCCAGTTCATACTAGCATGGGGTAGATCTAGAGGGCGACAATCTGGACTTGATGAGCCCCTGTAATGGAGGATAATATCAGTCCTGGGTACATGATGAGTCCTTGTGAGATCCTTGATATCCTTTTATTTTAATAGCAAATAATTCATTATTCGTATTTATTTGCTTTGGTAGTTTAGGTCTCGTTGTGCCATATGAGGTTGACCCAGTGTGAGCGACTGGGATGAAGCGAATGAGTTGGAGAGCTGCAGGATGCAGATTACGCCAAGGGATTAGTGCGACGCAAAAATCCGATTTTGCCAGGAGAAAGCAGCAGTCATCAGTGGATTTTCTGTCCAGTTATCAGTCGTGGCTTGAAGGGATTTTTCAGTTTTTTTCCTGTTTAACAGCATAATACATAACTATTATTATTATTAGTAGTAGTAGTAGTAGTAGTAGTAATAATAATAATAATAATAATAATAATATTGTACGTCCTGATGCATGAGTTTGAAGAAGAAGGATTCATGTGTCTCCATAAAGAAATCATTTGTCTGCAGAGTCATTACAGTCTCATCGGATTTGTTCTGTTGTGTATTAAAAGGAATTGTCTGATGTTTTATCCTAATCTCCACCTCACTGCGCATTACAACACTACACAAGTCACACACTAAAGAAAAACACAAACTGCCTAAACTGTTCTATTATTGTCATCATCGCTTCTATAGTAACAGCTCAATCACAGTAAAGTGGTTTATCAATGAACGCAGTATTTCTGTCAGCCGACACCTTCTTATAACTCATTCATGACACTTATGGCAATGTCATGTCACTTCTGCCCTGCTTTTATAAGATTTTTACAAATACCTATGACATATCATGAATCTCTAATGTCATACTGTATTTGTTTATGTTTAGTGTCTCTGATCTTTAAATGCGCCGTGCTTCTTAATTCTGCTCATAAGTTCGTTATGAACACTTATAGCTACAGTATTTGTTCTACAAGACTTTAATAAAGTAAGAAATTATGTCTGCTTATCAGATTTTCACGACTAATGTCACCGTTATGGGTATTTTCTCAAGCTTCTAAGTAAAATAAGTTCTTGTTTCAGTATGTCAGTGTCATGGCGCCTCAGTAACAGTGTTAATTATTTTCCTTTGGTTTCTTTATTATTCATATTACTGTTCATATGCTGTACTTAGGATGTTTTGAGTCATATCAATCCTTACGTAATTCTGGTTCAAAAAATTTTTTAATGTCAGTTTTCTTGATGTCTTAGTAGAAGTGTCATAACCCAAATATTATGTATATGTTACTTGGCATAATGTAGATGTTCTGTTGCCCTATGAACACTACTTTTTCCCATTTATTTATCTAAACATATTATAGCGTTCGTCAGATGACTACACAGTATAAGACCTATATAAGCCCTTTACAACAACTGATAAAACCTGACTGTCTTTATGTCAGCGCCTGTTGGAATAAACCTTTATAGGGATTTAATGTACAGTATATGATTGTTGATATTTATTATAACGCAGTGCTTACATATGTGTTATTTAGCCTTATGAACACTATTCCTAACACATTTTTCTTACACAGTTGTACAACATTCCTGGAAATCTCTCTCTCTCTCTTTGCACTTATCCCCCAGAATTTAATCACTTACAGTACACACACACACACACACACACACACTCCATGAATCGCTCCCTTTATCTATTCCTCATCTGTTCTCTGTTCCCTCATTTATTTCTGCATCCTCTTCTTTGTTGACACAGGCCTCTACACGGTGATGATGGCTCACTTCTACCTGAAGAGAAAGATTGGATACTTCGTCATCCAGACCTACATGCCGTGCTTCATGACCGTTATTCTGTCGCAGGTCTCCTTCTGGCTGAACCGGGAGTCTGTCCCGGCGAGGACGGTGTTCGGTCAGTGCGCTCACTTTTACGACACACTTTGTAATCTAAAATATGAAGTTACAGTAAAGCTCGTAGGTAAAAAAAACAAAAACAATATGAGCAATGACGTCCATATAAGGGCAAACAAAATCAGCTGACATGAAGAACAATTCAGTAAGTAAATATTTTTGATAGACTTTTCTGTCGAATGCTACAGGTTTCAGATTTCACTTAAAGAACACTTATTTAGCAAAATACACTTTTTCGTCATATGGAGACACTCAGATAGGGCTCCAGTGGGCGTGTACAAGCAAATCAACATATTTGTATTGACCGGAGCTTAAACAAGCAGATTAGATTTCCTTCCTATTGTGACATCATATAAGAAGAAGAGCTCTTCCCCCACCTTGTTGCTCAGCTCTGCTGTTGTCTGGTGGGCGTGGCTCAGAGGTAGCTCATTTACATAGACACAGAAATGGTGCATTCAAGGAGGAGTGAAACAGGGGGAGTTTAACGTACGACCTTTAATGCGTCCTCACCAGAATAGTCACAACTGAACTGAGGAGTCGAGCAATAGTTCTGCGGTTTTAAGCTCTAATGTCAGTTTCACAGTTGTCCGACTCGGCCAAGTGATGTCATCAATGCAGTGAAGAAGCCTTGGGAATGCAAATTAGCCTTTTATCATGACAAAAAAAGATGTGTAACAAAACACAGTTAGTTTAGAAGGTCATGTATTATCATGATTGTCTCAAAATGGAAATGCACCTGCACGCTTGAGGCTTTTATATATAAACTATTGTTTTAAAATGGCACATGACCCGTTAAGATACTCACACACCTCGCTAGCGACCAGTATACACCGTTCCTAACCCAAGCATACGACCTACGACGTTTCAGTTCCCCAGCGCCTGGACATCCTCGGGGAATTCTGCCAGCGCTGTGCCGGCCTGTTAATTAATTGACACATCGATATTGCTCATCAAAATGTAAATCGGAATTGACTGGCACAGACGGACGAAATGAAGAACTAATCAGCTCCAGATGAAGCGTTTTTAATTTGGCTCTACTGCTCCTGGGTAGCGCTTCAACAAGTAAAGAATTTCACTTTCCAGTTAAATTCACCTTTCACTATTTTTTCACTATTGTTTACAAACTAAATCATATCATCACTGTTAGCATTTTTTTTTCACCACTTTGGCTTGATGTAGTAAAGAGTAGCATAAATACAGGTTGCGTAATGCATAAATCTACCAGAAGTCTTATAATATCAAGCTAAGGTTATTAGCTAGCAAACTTGACTACCTTGTAAACTACTAGCCTGTTTTGCTAGACCCAGGTTGAACTATAACTATTAAAGTGTGCTAGCAAGGTATATTAGATAATAATAATTATTATTAGACAATAATCATAATATTTTCATGATTCACTATTATTATTACTAGTATTTTTACGAGTATGCCAGCAAACTAGCTAGCCTTATGCTAATAGATCTAATAGTGCATGGTATATAATTATATGATTTTAGAGCCCCCTGCTGTCTAAGTGGTGAATTACAACTGCACCAAATGGATAGCATAAAGGAAAAAGACAACAATAAAACAATAAAAGCATGGCTTTGCATTGTTAGTTTATGGCTAAAAATGTAATTTATTAATATATAAATAAACAAACAAATAAATAACCCACCTAAAAAAAAAAGGCTGGCTTCACTGCATGACGTATATAGAAATATCTTGAAATACTGCATATAAAACTGTTTCATTTATTGTGTAAGTCTAAAGAAAACACTTTCCTGAATATGTTTTCAACTAAGGTGTTAAATTATTTCAATATATGCAATGTAATTTCTTTGCGAAAAGTGTCTTTGAGAATTCTGTTTAAAAAATACAAATCTATAGCGGATTTTTCAAATTACATATTGTACCTGATTATTATTATTATGATTATTATTATTATTCCCCACTTAGTTGATTATTTTAGATGATTTATTATTTTATTTCACATATTATTACCTCCCCCACTCAGGTGTGGTTATTCACTATATAAAATTTCTAATGGTTTTAAAGCTTCTTTAATATATTATGAAGTATCAGGTCCTGAAACACTTTATTACATTACCGACCGCACCTTTAATCCTCCCTCATTCTTCCCATCAGGCGTGACCACAGTGCTGACCATGACCACGCTGAGCATCAGCGCCCGAAACTCTCTGCCCAAAGTGGCCTACGCTACAGCCATGGACTGGTTCATCGCCGTGTGCTACGCCTTCGTCTTCTCCGCCCTCATCGAGTTCGCTACCGTCAACTACTTCACCAAACGCAGCTGGGCCTGGGACGGCAAGAAGGCCATGGAGGCTCAACAGCCCAAAGTGAGTGCCGTTATACTGAGACCAGCATCGGCCAGGTCAGAGGTTATGACATGAGGGCAGGACTGAACAACACCACATGGTCCGGAACATTGTATGAGTTAGTTCAATGTATATTTAATATAGCTACGATTCACATAATTCATACTACTACTGATATAATAATAATAATAATAATAATAATAATAATAATAATAATAATGTGAAATGTAAAACAAATAAACACAACCGCTTTCCCTCCTTATTAAATTAAATGGAGCACATCAGTACCACCTAGTGGACAATTAATGCATTACATGCTTATCTATTAATTAATTAATTTCTTTTTTAAAAGTCCTTTTGTTCGCCAAGCTGAGTGTCGTACATTCAGTTCTGGATGAATCAGGGCTGCGTGAGCACTGATTTGAGAAATAAATATTTTCCACCTCACTAAAGGAAATAAAAAGCAGGATGTCAATTTTAAAGAGGCATGTTTCTTTACTTTAGGATGGACGACGCCCCTGAGTCGTACCTCATGCCGTTAACCTGCTTATTAAGCGAGCGTCATGCACTCTTGACCTCCTGTCCTGTGAAATCGGACAGGACGATTGGGCCGTGCTCTCCCCGAAATAGGTTTAGTTTTCCGATCGGGAGGCCGCGTTTGGAGCTGAGGAAGAATATCAGCGGTGAAAACGTCTTCAGGCGACTAATTTCATCTCGCAGCAGTGAGTCTCCTGAGAAATCTCACGTTTAAATCACACGACTGGTTTACACTCATCACTCCTGTCTGTGTTCATGTCCTGTAGCAGCGGGGTAGTGATCGCTGCAGATCAGGAGTCAGATCATTTCAGTGCAGCGCAGAGCAGCGTGTCTCCTCTAAAGCCATCCGTCGTTCACTGAGTCCGTAAATAAAAGAATAACAGCCGAGCGGTGGTGTGTTCACGCGCTGCAGGTGCAGCTGCACTGCTTTACTGTATAATCTACAGCGCTTCATCTAACAGCAACATCAGACCACTATACTGTCTCTCTGTCTGTCTGTCTTTCTATACTGTAAATATACACACATGTACAGGTACAGGTGGCACGGTGGCGTAGTGGTTATCACTGTCACCTCGCACCTCCGAGATCCATCCGAGCCCAGTAACTCGGGAGACAGTGACCACCAGCAGGAGGTGCTGTAGAGCTGAGATGTTAAAACAAGAAGACAATCAGTTCCCAGGTCCATCTCCATATTTCAACTGGAATGTTCTCTGTGGAAATCACTGACAAATATTGAGCAGCATATAAATGAATAAAAGGATAATAGTGTGTGTGTGTGTGTGTGTGTGTGTGTGTGTGTGTGTGTGTGTGTGTGTGTGTGTGAGCAAACAAGACTGTGAGAAGAAAGATATTAAAATAAATACCTAGCAGGTGTGTGATGATGTTAAACTGGTCATCCATCCATCATCTGTATCATTTATCTATTCAGCCCATCCATCCATTCCATCAGTTCATCTACTGTACCTACCTACCCATCGTATCCATTCATCTATCTCTCTTTATAAATTATACTCCACCAGTACATTCATCCATCCATTTGTAAATCCAAATCCCCAGTTCCTTCATACATCCATCCATCTAGCAATCCATCCATGCATCCCAACTGTCTATGCGTCTGTACATCCATCCATCTCATTGGGTAATTTATTAATCCATCCATCCCTCCCATCCATTTATCTGTACATCCATTCATCTCCCATCTGCATTTCCATCCATCCATCCATCCATCCATCCATCCATTGTATTAGTTTTCTTATCCACCCATCTTTACCTCCATCTACCATCCACCTCTACAGCCATGCATCCCAACTGTCTAACCATCTGTACATCCATTCATCTCACATCTGCATTTCCATCCATCCATCCATCCATCCATCCATCCATCCATCCATCCATCCATCCATCCATCGTATTAGTTCTCTTATCCACCCATCTTTACTTCCATCTACCATCCACCTCTACAGCCATCCATCCCATCAATTCATCTATTCGTACATCCATCCATCGTTTGTCTGTACACCCATCCACTCCATCCTATCATCTATCCATCCATGCATTCCACCCATCCCTTCATCTGTACATCCATCCAGTATTCATTCATTTTTGAAAGCCTGTGTTGAAATTACCCTCACTATCCTGACTATGATCATTTTCCTGTAACAGCACGACAAATGCAGATTGTCATGTTACTGAGCAACTGCAAAGAAGTGTAAACTCCACTGTCGTGAAGATGCCAGAAAACCTAGGGTTATAGGAGACTGTGTAAAAATCTCCTTGCAGAAAATTTCATTTTCATATCTGTCATTTTACACAGAACAAGTCCACGAAATGATAAGGTATCAGGATGAGAATATTGATGTTACGGACCAATCAGAATGCAGAATTCTTCTTTCCTCACCATGGTGTCACACCTGTTGGGTTTCAGGTCCATCTGGATCTCTGTTACCGAGCGGGCCGTCACATTATCGCAGACCTAACAAACCAAAATGTCACTTTCTTTTGCAGAAAAAAGACCCGCTGGCGCTGTCCAAGAAACCCAACAACACGTGCTCCACTGGCATGAACTTCACTGCCAACATCACCAAAGACTCCGCCATCGCCACCATCTCCAACAGCACCACCGTGCAGATGAAGAGCTCTGAGACCAAGGCCACGCCAGACCCCAAAAAAACCTACAACAGCGTCAGCAAGATCGACAAGATGTCCCGGATAGTGTTCCCCGTCCTCTTCGGTACCTTCAACCTGGTCTACTGGGCCACGTACCTCAACAGGGAACCGGTGATTAAAGGAGCAGTTTCACCTACATAGAAAGTTCTTGCACCGGTCTCCTTTCTTATTTTTTATCCCCTTTTCTTGCCATTCTTAATAAACTGGAACAAAAACACCCAACGTCCACCATCATGTTCTCATTCCTGGATTATTATCACATCTCTTCTGCACTCGTCCCCTGTAATTAGTTTTCATTCTGTTCTCAGAGATTGCATGATCAGTCCAAAGCTCTGCAGGAACACCATCTTATTGCCATGTCTGCCTTGACTTTCTACTGTATATATACTCTTCGATTAGGATTTCAGAGAAGCTTGTTACGTTCTTCGAGCGAGGGTTTCGGTCATGACAGATCAGTGTACGACTATTAAAGAGGACAAAACATGAAGAAATTATTTGCATTTGGCATCTACTATCAGTTTATTGGTTTAGCACAGTGCCTTGCATAAGTATTCACCCCTCAAGATTTTCTTTTCTGCAGTGTGTGGTGGTATAACATGGAACTGCCGTTTAGGGGTACTACTATCATACTCCTTGGTAACAACAGCTTTGAAAGACAGACAGAATTTGGGAAATGGTAATTATGCTAATTATGGATATGACCTCATACCAGGCAGGAAATGTGAACTGTGTCTACACTTACTGTATGGACAAAATTATTTTGTTTGTGCAGACATCCTGAAGAACCAAGTGAATGTCTGAGGGGGAAAAAAATAATAATTTTGCATAATAGGTCCCCTTTAATTTAAAGCAATGTGTCTTAAAACAAGCATACATTTGTTGATTACAGTAGGTGTTCATAATTAGGTTCTTAGGTGTTCATAATCAGACACCGATTCTCATTCAGGCGTACGTCTCAGCTCTGACCAAGATGATTTAACACACCCAGCTTCTTGGTTTTGCATCCACAGCTCGGTTTTGGTGCAGCTCTTGAGGTTTACTCAGCATTGGGGTTTTTTCTGTTACAAGGTAAAGCTCCACCCCAAGTATCATGTCTCTTCTGGACTAGAACAGGTGGCGTTCTTGGATCGCTCCAAACATCTTGCCTGTGACCAGTTTCCAAGTCCCTGATGATGAACAGCCTCCTGAGGACACAATGCTTCCACCACCATGTTTCACAAATGTGGCAAGGCCCAAATCTTACATTCTTACCATCACCAGATCACAGAGATGTGGGGATTTAATCCAAACAGGATTTCATACATATGACCACTCTTCCATTATGTCCAGGTTGTGGTTGTCCTGCGAACCGGTTCTCCTCTCTCAGCTGTGGATCTCTGCAGCTTTTTCGCCTCTGGGTTGCTTCATTGAGAAATAAATATCACCACACAGGATGTTTGGCAACAAATACGGTGTATACGGATTGATAATTTTCCAGAACATTGCTTCTTGGTTTGAATGATTCTGTTTATTTGGGTACATTATTTATACGACTTTGGGTTCTCCAAGGAAGAGATGGATTTACACTGAGATGCTCCATTCAAATAACTGGCACTTCTGACTTTTACACATACTGAGACTTTGGGTTGCTGATCAGACGATCAGGGGTTAGTTAGAGCCCCGTCACTGTCAGGTCTCCACTGTTGGGTCCTTGGCCAAGACTCTTCACCCCCTGCCCCGTTCCACCCAGGTACAGCAGGCAGTGCAGATCTCACTGGTTGTCTGGTTGGAGAATGGTAGAGATTGGGAGGGCTGCAATGTTGCAATCTGCTGTGGAACCTGCGCCAGTTCTTCTATGTCAAGGGATCTGATGGCGACTTCCGGAATAAAGAGAGAAAAAAAAAGAGATATCGGGGGTTGGGGACAATTTACTGATTTCACCAATATTATTGTGTAGCGTCATGAATGTCAATCTATTCCATGTCAGTTCCGTGTTTAAGTACTGCAACATGAAAGGGGAGGTGAATACTTATGCCATCACTGTCTATGTACATTATCACAAAGTCGGCAATGCCAAATGCTATGCAAAAAGGAATTTTCTATTCTATTGGTATTGCAATGCTTATCTTAAACAAAAAAAAAAAACAATACCGCTTTTGTATGAATGAGCTGGAAGCTTGTGGAGTTTAAGTCGCTTGAGCATTTCGGAGCTGCGAGTGCCGAGGCGGAGCAGACGAATAGCCATGCTAAAAGTGTTGCCTTCTTTCAGAGAGTGCACTTAGAAAAAGAAAAAAGAAAAAAAAAAAAAAGAAAAGAAAAATGATCGCTTTTTAAACCAACTTTTGAGTCTATTTGTTATATCGAGCTTGAAGCCATTTTGAAGTACCAGGCTGCACCTTTGCATTGCGCCTTCTAGTGGCAGCTTTTCTAACTTTTGCTCTTTAATACTCGCAGTATGTGGAGTAAAGGAGGTCGGGTTGCAGTTATGACTTTCAAAAAACACTTGTATATAGGCTGTGTGTGCTTCCGCTTCAGTTGTCCCGAGAGAGAAAAACCTTTGTGCTACTATGCTATGCTACAAGAACGTGCAGCTAAAGAAAAGCAAAAATGCATTTCTGCATTTCTTTCCTCTCACCACATCCTCTCATCGGTCCTCTTAGTGTGTAGAGCTCTTAGTGTTCGACATAATCTTTTTGACATTGTAGTGATACGACTCACATATAAGCTTATTTACCGCAGCGGAGAGAGAGAGAGAGAGAGAGAGAGAGAGAGAGATTGTTGATATGCTTTAAAAGAAATGCTTGATTTTTTTCCCCCTCTGCGCTGCCATGGAAACCAATGGACACCAGTTTCCATCAGAAATAGATGGCAAGGAATGAAAGGATTCTTGTTTGTTTGTTTAGAGTAAATTACATCACGTTGCAGATTTAGTGACAGAGCTTCCAAAAGAAAGAAAGAAAAAAAGAAAGAAAGGAAGGAAGAAAGAAATGAAGGAAGGAAGGAAGAAAGAAAGAGTGAAGTGGTTACTGGTATGACCCCAGAACCATGAAAGATAGCTATAATTCTATAGAGTCTTAGTTAGAGAGCAAAAGTTTGTATCCCCTCCAGTTAAAAAAACAAAACAAATGGAATTATGCATTTTTTAAAAAATTGCTTAGAAATCTTAAAACCAAACTTATGCATCCTGGAGGAAAAGAAAATTCAAAATGAGACAATACCCGAGGAAAAGATGAGAAAAAACAAGCAAGCAAGCAATAAAATAAAACAAACGTGGATGTTAGTCTTAAGGGGATGCAAACTTTTGTGCTTAGATAGATAGATAGATAGATAGATAGATAGATAGATAGATAGATAGATAGATAGATAGATAGATAGATAGATAGAGGGGTTTCAATTAGGTCTAAGAAAAATGAGCAGTGTGTAAGGCCTAAATAAATGGATTCCTGAGAAATTCAATGTCTTAAAATTTTTACATTTAAATCCAGATGTCTTCAAAGACTATTGGCTTGTACACAAGACTCTGTGTTAATAGCGTGTTACACGTGTGTGTGAAGTCTTTAAAGAAAAAGAAGACACCTTTTCTAGGCTCAGTTCCTGAAATCCCTTCAGGACGAGATGGTTCGAGACGGTTCCTCAGCCTGAGCATATCTGCACACCTTATTAACAGGTTATAACGACATCACAGGTGATACACGACCCGGGAACATCAGCAGCTCATCTAGCAGGGGTGGACAAATCATGAGGTTCTTCGCTAATTCTTAGCTAGAAGGCGTAAGAACATACAGTACAGTACAGCGAGCTAACCGTGTGTTCCTGCTTTCATCAGAGCACTGATTCAGTCAGGAGGTTGTTCTGCTCTTGCATCATTCATAAAGCGTTTTAGAGTCTGTCTAGTGTCTTTACTCCTCCTGACTGCTTGACGTTCTATTGGATTTCACTTGTGGGTGTCAGTACTTCAGAATACTCAGATTTTCCTTTAGTTTTGTTCAACTAAGAAAAATTATGTTACAACATGTATGTATAAAAATATGGTTGTGTTAATCATCCAGGGTTGGATTTGTGTTTCATCTGTTTAACTTTTGAACAGATCGTCCCTCATGTGCTGGTGTTAAGCTTGTTAAGGCGCTGTGTGTAGTGCAGCAGGCGGAGGGTTCAGGAAGATTAACCTGTGCTACATTTACTTTGCTGGATTTTACAGTTAGGATTTCTGTGAATTACAAAAAGTAATAATAATAATAATAATAATAATAATAATAAACTTGATGTGAAATTTGTTATATTTGTCCACTCATGACTAGACTCCAATACACATCAGATCATGTTGTCTGATTTCCTGTGAAGAAAATGAAAACCCCTCTATCAATGCTGCACCATTAGATGGATAGATAGATAGATAGATAGATGAGGCCAGAGAGGAAGTGATTGAAACACATGTGATTAATTCACAATCTACAACTTTATTCCAGTTTATAAACTTTTTATATGTTCACTTGTTCCACACACAGTGATAATGTGCAAGAGAAAAAGCTTCTGCAATTGTACCAAAATCGTGACATCATAAATTTTATGAAATGATTGCAGACTGAGAACCGGCGGACGTCATGAAGAGAAAGAAAAACCAACGCGCGCTCTCTCGGAAGGGAAAAATAAGGACGGTTCATTAAGAGTCCTGTTCCTTTTCTTCTTCTTTTTAAAAACTAGCAATGATTTCTGTGATGTACATTTGTCATGTAATATGTCTGAAGCAATAAAACTCATGCCTGATATGTCGACTGAGTTGGCCTGGTGTTATTTCCCTTTTCTTCATGATATGCAACAAATTCAAGGCAAGCATTTCCCTCTGGATCCAGATGTTTTAAGGATGATGTTCTCCTCCACGTTCTCCTCTCATGATCCTCGGTGCATCTGCGCTTTATGACACCAAACTGCCCAAGAGCTTTTCACTTTAGCTTTTAAACCGTCTCAGCTCTTATCTCTAACCGCCCCTTCACCGTGCCTGCCTCTCGTTTTCTTTAAGTGACAGAGGAGGATCCTGCAAAGCTGATGATGGATATTAGTAGACACCTGCAGCTCTCCTCTGTTACTTTGAGTAAAAGGTGGCACTTAGCGTGTGATCAATGCCCGCTCCTTGACCGGCCTGCTTTCACTTTGCCATGTTACGCATCCTAACCCCTCTTTATTTTTGTTTTTATTTTCCCTGTTTTTGGCTCTTGTTCTTTTTCTCCCGCATTTCGGGCGTCTTATTCTTTAATTGGAAAATTAAAGCCTTGTTTTGTGTCATTTTAAATATTAATACAACATTGATTCTCCTTATAAAAATCGGAAAAACATGTTCTGTACATTAAATGATTGCACAATTCAGCGGAATTTGAAGTGAATATTTATACACATTTGTAATTAGCACTAAAGCACCTCTGCACTGAGAACATTTAATTCTTAAATTAACTTTTTATTCATATTTTTAATTAAAAGTATAAAACATGGTGAGGGAGAAAAGAGAGGCTGCGAGCAGAACGTTCTTCTGGGTGTGTGTTCTTCACACACCGGACTCACATGACTGAATCAGCTGCAGCTCATAGACACGTGTCACACACAACACCAAGTCGCTGTCCACTAATCGAGTGGTCCTATAACCGCACCCTGAGGCGTCCCTGATGTTCAGTCTAACTGCATGATCCCAAGTGTGACATGGTTTAATTATAATACAGTGTAATGCTAAGCCATCAGTGTGAGGATCGAGGTTCATTACGGTCAGAGAGAGACACAGAAAGAGAGAGAGAGAGAGAGAGAGAGAGAGAGAGAGAGAGAGAGAGAGAGAGAATCAAGAAACAAAAGAAGAACAAAACTGAATTAATTAATATAATATACAATTAGCTCACTTAAATAATAATCGATTCATTAATGAATTTGTTAATTGATAGACGATAGATAGCATTTAACTGTGCCAGTGAATTTATGTGAGTAAATGATACTAAAACAAGCAAGACAACACATGTAAACATGGATTGATCCATTGATCCTGTGTAAGAGATTCACACTGCATCAGGCTAAAGTAGGCTAGCTGTACAGTTATAACCGGAAGAAGAAGTGCAGCCATGTTTCTTTCTGCCCCCTCAGCTTGAACTCTTTACACCCGGACACAGGTGAGACCCGAGCTCCTGGAGGCCAACGCTTCAGTGTCTGCATTACTGCAATCAACCACCAGAGGGCAGTGTGTCATGCCTGTGACCTGAAGCAGAGATTACACACTTCAACCTGGAGTCGAGCTTTTATTTATGTATTTTTTTATTCATTAATTCCTCTATCTAAATTTCCTCATCCTTCTCCTGAAATGTTTGATGTGAATTTTATAGGTTGTGTTTGCAAAGCTCTTTTTTTTCCCCCTTCTTTTTCTTCTTGCCCACAGGTTGTGTCAACTCGAGTCATGCTTTTCTGCGTGGGCGGGAAGCTGAGTAAGCCCCTTAGCAACACACACACACACACACACACACACACACACGTGCATATGAAGAAAAAAAGCAGTACCCAGGGTCGCCACCTGTCTCTGTTTTCCCTCGACTCCGCCTTTAATAACCGTCCTGTGACAATACATCACATTTCCCTGGACATGTCGAGTCCCATTTCATGTTCTTCATGAACCTAGACCTCTTTGTGAAAGGTGCCCACTTTTACATCATGTTAAATAACAGCTACTGTGCGGTGTACTGTATACACTTGTGTATTGCTGAATAGAGCGAGCATGGAGGTGTTACGCTGGATGAAGATCGGTTCCACAAACTTGAAAAAGTGAGTTAAGAATCCCTAACATATCCTGTGTTTCATGCCTTTTAATGAGTGCCAAATTTCTCAATAATCTTTATAATAAAGAAAGTGAAAGCAAAGATTTTGGTGTGAAATTGTATTTAGAACCTTAAAACCTTAAAGGCTGCCCCAAGAGCAGTGGTGTCCAATCTTCTCCAGAAAGGACCAGTGTTTTTAGATCTTTTTTGTCAAAACCTACCACTATTGAAATGTATGAAGGTGAGCGCTACCATCAGTCCTGTGTCACGCCAGCAAAAAAGCATCCTGAGACCATTCAGACTTGTGCAGTCGCTTCTCAGGCAAGTCTGTGGGCTCACTCCAAAAGTTTTCCTAAGAATAAAGCCATGAATAAAGAATGGTTCCTCCTAGAGCAATTTCTCCCAACCATCCAAGAACAGTTGATGATGGAAAATGCCTTTTACTGCAGGATGGAGCTCCTCGCCATAAGGCAAAAGTCTTAGTCATAACTAAGTGTCTCAGGGAACAAAACATCAAAATCCAAAGTCCAAGTCTTTGTCCAGGAAACTCCACAAGCCTTAATCCTATTGAGAACTTGTGGTTGTTCCTCAAGAGGCAGGTGGACAAACAAAAACCAACAAATTCTGAAAAACTTCAAGCACTGATTATGTAAGAATGGGCTGCGCCATCACTCAGGGTGTGGCCCAGAGGTTGATTGACAGCATGTCAGAGCGAATGGCACAGGTGTTGAGAAAGAAGAATCAACATTGTAAAAAACGACTCTTTGCATAAACTTAATGTAATTGTCAATAAAACTCTTTGACGCTTATGAAATGCGTGTAATTTTACTTCAGTGCACCAGAGGAACATCTGACACAAAGACCTAAAACACTGAAGCAGCTGGCTTTGTGAAAATTAATATTACTATGTCAAACGGAGAGGTGAATCAATTCAGTGTACCGAATTAAACCACACTGATATGAGAAATGAAGAATGATGTGTTTGATATTTGTAAATGTTAATGAGAATACATTCTACAGTCAGAGTTTCGTAAATAAAAAAAAGAATTAATTGTTTATTCAGAATTTTTTTTCTTTATTTAGTCTGAAATTGAATTGTGTCACAGCTGTTAGTAAATGAGATGGGGGAGGGGTCTGTGAGGGGGCGTGTCTATAAAATAACAAGCCACGCCCTTTCCACTTCAGAGAACCAGCAACTAAGTTTCCACACAGGCATTCCCAGACGCGCGATGTGATGACGTCATGGTTCAGGCTCAGACGTTCTACTCTCCAGATTGGGGTTGTGCAGGTGAGGTCAGGTGAGGTCAGGTGAGGTCACTCCTCTGCAGAACTGCACCTTTCATTAAAAACCTCAGCGGTTCACGCGCGCTTAGTTTCGTTCTGTGAGACGGCATTTTTGTTTGTTTGTTTGTTTGTGTGTTTGTTTGTTTCCCCCGCCCACTCTTTATTGTCGCCAGCTGCCAGGCTCGTGCCAAGCCGTGTTTTTTTCAGTGGGTATGACGTAATTAGGAGAGGAAGTGGGCGGGGCTTATCGCGGGGCGCTCCTGGTCGGCAGGTCCGTCTTGTCGCCGCGCGCGCAGGAGTTGCGCTGTGCCTCGGCAGCACGCGCGCAACTTCCCCCGCACGCGCACCACGCACACGCACAGGCACACGCGCACACAGGTCCAGCAACTTTTACAGGAGGGTTAAACACACACACACACACAGAGACGGAATGCCTCGTTGATTCCTTTCTTCCTGGAAAAATAATAAATCACGATTCGGGTTCGGTTCGGTTCGGGTTCGGATCCCTGGCTGGAGCTTGGAAGGAAAAGCCTGTGTCACTTCTTCATCATCATCATCTTTATCTTCATCATCATCTTATCAGGATCCGCGGTGCAGCTCGGAATTATAATCATGTCGGGAAAATTTCTGCTCCATGTCGCACTTCTGTCCGTGTTGCATGCATGGTAAGTCTGTGTGTGTGTGTGTGTGTGTGTCTGTGCCAGCAAAAAATGAAACCCTTTATCTATAGACTTAAAGTTGCAGAAGCATCCTGAAAACTTCTCTGATCCTGCATGTGGCGCAGCTTCACCTCCTCTAATCTCATCTCATCTCATCTCATCTCATCTCTCCTCTCTTCCTCTCTTCTTCTCTTCTCTCCTCTCATCACTTCTCCTCTCCTCCTGACTCCTGCTATCTTGACATGTGATCTGCGGCGCTTCAGATGCTGCATGTGTTTAATTATCTGGATTTTATTTCTCACTAGCATGTTCTCCTCTACCCCTGTAGCTCTGCACCTGCACACAGCGTTAGAAACACACTTCTATGTGTGTTTGTTCTATGTGTTTAATGCCCATGATCACATGCATGACCACAGAGTGTATCATCGTGTGTATCTCAGTGTGCATCACACTCCAGTATGTATCACTAAAGACATTCTCTTACTGATATTACTGTATACACTTTTCATCGCATTGCACTTACCGAGTTTATTTACCCGTTCATGCGTCATAAAAATCAGCTTCCTTCAGAATTCTCCTTTGTTCCTTGTTTTTAAGTGATTTTGTATAACTTTGGACACTGAGCAGAGAGGGTTAACA
>QMIH01003576.1:0-7500 GCA_003987875.1 Clarias batrachus | reverse complement strand
TATAAGAAATAAAACAGACGTAATGACCGCGGTGGTGCAAGGGGAACAAACCCCCCTGGTGTGGTAACACTAACGCCGCCTTGCCGTTGATTAGTTTCCATAACATTTCTGTAATAAGAGGTGTGGTGTCTCCCGTAGTTGGCAAACCCTGGCGTCTGAAGACGAGGAGTACGACGACGTGACCGTCAGTCAAATGTTGTCGCCGAAAAAGCACGAGATGGACGCCACTCAGATCCTCAACAACCTCTTGAAGGAGTACGATAAGAAGCTCCGCCCCGACATCGGAGGTGAGTCGACTTCGGGCTTCCTCTAAACGTTTCTCCTTTTGAATATTTACCCGTTTGTACCTGTTTGAATTCTTTTTTTTTTTGTGATGTGCTCTGGGGGAGACGGGGGTCAGTTGTAGCGCTAGCAAAATCATTCATCATGTTTATGCTAACTTATGCTAAGTCTTATGCTAATGTCTAATGACATTCGAGCCAACGCGGTAAATGCAGATTAAATGAAGTCATACGTATGATTTGGATTTTACAGTAAGCTCTGGGGTTCATGCTAGCTTCATTCTCAAATTATGTTAGCAAAGCTAGCTTTCAGTACGTACACTCGCCGGTGCCACCATCAGCACTCTCTGCTACTTTCTTTTGTTGCGAGTGGAAAACTGAAGAGACATCAAAGCACATGATGCGTGCGGTAGAAAAGGAATCCGAGGAATATTTCAAGCCAGTGTGGAGCCTGAAGGCACTTTGACCAGTCTGGATAAGTGTCAGTTAGCATGGATGATACAGTTCACACTGCTAAGCCATTAAGGTTTAACAAAATATATTTTATAAATGTAATTTCATTTTTCTTGCTTGAGAAGCTTCAACACATTATCTAAACCTGGAAGGATACGATACTTGAAGTCTTGGTGACGCTGCATGGTAAAAAATCAACAGTAAAAATCAGGCTTCAGATTGTTAGAGATCATAAAGACTCGACTTTGGAGCGATGGGAAAAGGTCATGTGACCTGATGAATCCAGACTGAGTCTGTTCCAGAGTGATGGGCGTGTCAGGGTGAGAAGGGAAGCGCTGTAATGAAGCGATGCTCCCATCATGCATAGCGTCCACTGTACAAGCCTCTGGAGACAGTGTTATGATCTGGGGTCGCTTCAGTCGCTCAGGTCGAGACTCGGCAACGTCATGGGGAGATCAAATGAAGTCACATGACCAGCTGAATTCTCTGGGACTCTGGGAACATGAGGACACACATGAATTGGACACCAGAGTGTGTGTGTGTGTGTGTGTGTGTGTGTGTGTGTGTGTGTGTGTGTGTGTGTGTGTGTAAAATCGTTAGTTAAAAAAGTTAAGATCAGCGTTTCATTTGAACGTGTAATCGTCTCTATAGTAACCGCTTGATTCCAGGGTCTTTGGTCGACTTCATCTGGCTCAAACTTTATAAACCCGTGTAAGAGTTCTCACTGAAGTTCTTAAATTATTGCTAACAATTATGTGTGCAAAAATCTATATCTTTTAATAAATAAAATGTTTAATGAATCGAGATGTTGAAACATTTTTGCTCTTTGATTGAGTTCTATATATTCTTTGATTTTCAGAGTAAGATTGTGTTTATATATTATGAATAGTTACAAACTTAAACATAGTGCTTTACGATATGTTATTCATAAAACTGATTTTCTAAACTCATTAATCAATCAAAACACTGTATTTTTTTTTTTGTTGTTGTTTTTTGCAATAGGAACCCTTTACACAGCCTTAGTGTCCTTTTAACACCCCTTTATTATAAACCCTTGTCATATAGAAGGAGTTGGACACTGAAACTGAAACGCCTGGTTTTAGACCACAATAATTCATTAGTCTGGTTCAGGGCCTCCTTTTGCGGCCAATACGGGATCTTTTGTGTCTTGTGAATGACGGATACGAGTCCTGCACGGTGTCCAGAGGGATCCTGAGTCGTTCTTATTGCGCAATAGTTGTCAGGTCGCTACGTGATGCTGGTGGAGGGAAACGTTTCCTGACTCGCTCCTCCAAAACACCTCAAAGTGTCTCAATAATATTTAGATCTGGTGAGTGTGAGGCCATGGGAGATGTTCAGCTTCACTTTGATGTTCATCAGACCACTCTGTCTCCAGCCTCACTGTGTGTATCGGTGCATCATCATCATGATACACGGCACCGCCTTCAGGATACAATGTTTGAACCACTGGGTGCACACGGTCCTCCAGAATGGTTCAGTACTCCTCGGCAGTGACGCGCCCATCTAGTACAAGTACTGGGCCTCGGGAATGGCATGATATCGCAGCCCAAACCCTCACTGATCCGCCCCCATGCTTCACTCTGGTACTGTACGCTTCTTTGGAGCTTCTCCACACCGTAACTCTCCCAGATGTGGGAAAGACAATGAATGTGGACTCATCAAAGAACAAGATTTCTGCTCTATTGAAACCGACGTTTGGCATCGGAACAAGTGACCAAAGGTTTGTCTACATCGACCCTGTGGAGCTCCAGACCAACAGTTTTGGTGGAAACAGGAGAGTTGAGCTGCACATTTAATTCTGCAGTGAGTCGGGCAGCTGTATGTGGTTTTATGTTTTTTGGAGACAATGCGGGTTCGCACCCGGACATCCCTTTCAGACGGCTTCCTCATGCGTACACAGTTACTCCTGTTGGACGTGGTTCTTGGTGGGGTGATGACATTCTACCGTGGATACCGCGGCTCTTGATGCATGACAAAGACTTCCTGTCTCGGTCACAGACGCACCAGCGAGACGCGCGCCAACAATTGGCCAGTGTTTCAGTTTCATTGTCCAACCCCTATACGTGTATATATATATACTGTATATTATCATTTATTATTTTTTGGTGGAACCAAAAAGTCTTTTCCAAACGGACAACGAGTATGAGTATGAGTATGAGTATGAGTATGTCTTTCGGTACTCATCGATACCAGCACTGATATGCAAATGTACAATTTACATCATCAGGAGTGTTTATCAATCATCAATCATGGCCATTTATGGAGTATTTTATTGGCTTATCACTCTGTACTCGCTAAAATGAAGTGCTCGTCTTTCATTCATCCTTTTTCCGTACCGCTTATCTTAGTACACATACACACACTCGTACTGTACACTTACACTCACACACTCCAGGCTGTTTGGGAATCCTGGTCTTTCATGTGAGAAGATTAATTAGCTATCTAGTGTGAAGATGTAGCTAACTATTTCCTTCATCATTCTTGAGTCTTTCCCTTTCTCAGGGTTGCCTGGTTTTATGCCGGACGCCCGTCTTCTTACAAGCCACTCATTTCTCCATGCTTATACTGGCCCTGCGTCTCAGTGGCTGGGTATTGCACATAGACTTGCCAAGGGCCCAATAGTGGCATCCTGGCAGCTTGAACCTTGACCCTCCAATCAGCAACCCAGAGTCTCAACCATCTGAACCACCAATGCCCCCATATCTAGCTATTTCCTCAGTTTAGGAATGCTAACGAGGGTTTATCACGTGTGTTACAAGAAGAGTCCACAGTTCCTGGTGGGCTGGTGTGGGAGTGGTAGTGGGTGGTAGTGGTGGGTGGTGGTGGTGGTGGGGGGGTTAATCTCCCCTCCGCTCTGTGTCGTGTTGTGTGCTGCAGGCTGATTGGCGTTTCAACCCGACACAGGATGATAAGCCTGACAGAGAGCGATACGTTATGTAGCACTGTGGATATCGCAGGGTGATGTTTGAGTCGCGGTGCTGTTAGACCTGCAGCTGAAACAGCTAGTGCTGGATTATCCTCGACCCCTCCGTGACCTCTGGTGCATTAGTGTGACTTATGGATGTACCGTGGTGTGTCGCCTAATCAGGAGGACTAGACTGGATGGGATTTGATGGACAGGCGTTGATGCTGCGAAGCGCGTCGTGGCGTTCGACTTGGAGGCAGACGGTCGGCGATGAACATCGCAACCCTTCTTAGAACAATGGTTCCGTTACGTCTCAGGAGCGATGTGTCAAACTGTAGAGAGGTTTCCAAGAGTGCATAAGAGTTTAGATTGTTAATGAGAACACATGCTGAGGCTCTCTTAAATTGGGCTCGGCCCGCTGGTTCGACTCGGCGTCCTGCAGAACATGATTAAAACATGTTGTGTGTTTTTTGTTTGTTTGTTTGTTTGTTTTGGTAACGCCAAGTCTAAACTGAGGCAAAGCACAAAGCTTTAAGGCCTGCAGAAAGATTTTCAAGATTTTTTAATACATATATTTTAATCATTGCCGACTGAAGCGAAGCAGCAGATTTAATGTTACAATTTTTGTATTTTTTCAATTGTAAAATAAAAAAACAAACAAACATGTACTTTTAAACATGTTGCTTCACATCTATTAACTTATGAATTCATGTTGAAAAATAGCAAGACATTTTTACATTTTATTTTTAAGAATAAAAACACTTTAATGTTGATATTTATAAATAGATTGTGATTATTTATATTTATAAAACAATATTTAATGAAAAACTATTTACACGTCAACATAATTGTTAATAAACATTATTAATTTATCATTTTTTGCATTGTGGTCATCTTCAACAACTATGATATAATATTCACCCCTACTGGATGCAATACTAATAACACACACACACATAAACCAGTACGATATATATATATAGTTAAACCAGTAAGGAAGTGTGAAATGCTGCAATACAATAACAAGAAGCCTCACCAGCCTGGCCACTAATCTCAAAGTGCATTGTGGGTAAACGATGTGTTTCAATGTGACTCGTTCTATCTTTTCAAATCTCTCTCTGTCTCTCTCGCTTGTCTTCATGCCAGCAACACTTTGAGAGACGTCCCCTCTGTCCGTGTTGTTTATTGCTCCACGTGTGCAGAAATCGATATTGGCACAATTTACCGACTGTCTGATCATCGAATTATGTCCAAGCTCACAGTGTCTGTTTGAGAAAAAGCCTACATGCATAAATTTAACTCTTTCTCGGTAGGAGTTGTGTAAATGTCAGAGATAATGGACAGAACGGACTTTTATTCATTCATTTTTTTTTTTTATTGTAGTGATATTGAATAAACTTTTGTTTTTGTAGAAAATGATGTATATAAAAAAGCAAACCAAGGTTCTGTATTTTATCTATAGACATTCCCGAGATTCTTTTATATGATGACAATGTTCAGTGCTGGATTCTGATTGGTTTATCTTCATGTTCATGTTTTAATGGGTTACCGTTTCTATAGCAACTTTCATTCCATTCTTAATTTAATATTTTCTTAAAATAACCTGCGCTTCAAGTCAAATCTTTCTCCAGAGATCACACCCAGAATTTAATCTTTTGTTTTCCTTAAGGTCAAATCTCCAAGTGACAGATTAAGTTATGTTCTTCAACGCTCTGACACACACACACACGCACACACACACACAGATATCTAATGCACACTGACAAACCCCCCCAACTTTCAGATCTAATTAAGAGCTCACTGACGGCGTTTATATTCAACCATAAACAGACAAAAAACAAAGTAGATTGAGCTGCGTGTCCTTCAGTCATCAAGATCAAACCGAACATGGAGGATGACCGGGAGCTGAATGTCCTGATTGCAATGAAACACACAGATAATCCCGGTTTCACTCGGTGTTGAGAATATATCTGCAGCGAATCTCTCATTTTGTCCAGTCTGGTGTAAAGAGTTGAGTTTGTTCTGTGTTTGTTGGTGTGTTACGGTAATGGAAAGTCAATCACAGGAGCAGGACACAGTGAGACATCCTCAACCCTGTTGAAACCTCTGAAGTCAGGAGTAAAGAGCTGACCAGGTGGATGGAGAGAGATGGAAATCATAATCAAAAGTCCCGGAAATCAACTTTTATTCCTTTTCGAGAATTAACAACCTTGTCATGTTGCGCGTGAAAGAGCGAACTCTGGATTTCGGTTTTATTTAAATGTCAAACGCCTGCGAAATGGAGGCGTTTTGCAACTGTCAAGAGACGGAGAGACAGAAACATCTTCATGCATAATCTGGCTTTTTTTTTTTTTTTTTTTTTTGTTCAGTAATGTCTGAACTCTCGCTCCAGCAGTGGCTTTAAGAGGAAATCCTCCTGCTCATCCACTCGTTTCATCCAATCAGCCAATCATTCCTCACGAAACTGGTCATGATGACCCTGTGATGTAGTCTCACCAACTCACAACATCAGGACGGCGATGGTGTTTAGACTTTCATTCACACTTTTTAAGACTTGAACAGCATTGGGATAATGTTGAGTGAAAGACTCGTGGAAATCACACGACATTGATATCAAAATGCGCATAAAGCATTAGTGCCACTTAAAGCCCGACGTGGGTGTTGTTTTGATTATTCTAGAAGCTGTTCATACACAAATACAAAGGATGCTTCGCAGAAACAAAAACATCTCGCAACCGTGTTAATCGGAGAGTTTAGAGCACCGATATGAAACTGAAGTAAGCACTCTGGACATCCACAGGGAACAGAAAAGCATTCCAGGGCATGTAGGGTTGAGGTGGATGAGCGACAGCATCAGAGACGACTTCGGCTCGTGTCGGGCAGAGAAGTCCGAGACCGCACCAGACACCGAAACTGGACGGAAACGTACCAGCTGAGCAGGTGTACAGGTCTTACTAATGAATATACACTAATATATAAACTGCCATACAGTATAAAAGACTTTATATATGTAGGGGTTGAACACTTAAGGGTCACGTCTTTGTCTCGTCATTGGCCTCCTGAACGGCCTGGATGTGATCGGAGTAAATTGTTTTTCCCTGAAAGCATAGGCTTAGAATTTAATCCATGTCGATTGGTTAAATTTGACGGAATAGCAGTAAGCCTGGGGCGCGGCGTACGCCGTGTGCGCTGTGGATTAAGGTGAACGAGGGGATACGAGCCATTTTTTTTGGTCCGTCTGTGATACACTCACAGGACTCAGGGGCGCGCGGTTATTCAGATCAGCTTTGTTTCTTGATTAGACGCTTTTCTCGCTCGTACATTAACCCTCGGTCTTCCCTGCAGCTAATGCGCTTCTCATTACTGACTTTCAGACTCGAAGGACCGTCTTCAGCACTTACGTGTGTTGCTCTTTGTTGTTCAAAGCACATTCAGATGCTAACAAGGTTGAGTTTAAGAACCGTCTCATGGCTGCAGCTTTCACGATATTGTCTAGCAAGTGATAAAAACGCGAACACGTGCAGCGTCGTTAATCAGCTGTCCGGGAAAAATCGCGGCTGTGAGCCGTCGTGCGGCGGTAATGGGGAGTAATTTCAGTCCTATTAAAATGTGGATAAATTGTAGAATTAGTGCTGACTCAGAGCTCCTGTTGTGAGAAGATGCATTTATCAAACTCTCAAATAAAAACCGTTTACATTTGATCAGGTTTTGGAGACATGTGTAGTGGACATCTGGTGTCAGATCTGCAAGAGAGGCTCTGAGTAAAGCCAGTGAGACATGTGAAGCAGTGAATGATGTGCAAACTGTCACACAGAGCCGTGGATTTAGTACCTATTAGAG
>QMIH01003574.1:7447-25414 GCA_003987875.1 Clarias batrachus | reverse complement strand
TACGGGGAAACGGCGGCGCGCACTTTATTAACTCGGCGAACGCCTCCTGAACGATTTATTCTCAAAAGCTCGCTCGTCTAGAACTAATGTACATAATTGGAACGTGCGTTCTCGTCTCACCTCCGGCTCGCTGCTATCACTCCAACTCATCGGCTTATCGTTTCGCAATTATACAGACACGATTAGGGCGCGCGCGGCGCTCARCACCACTTTCGGTCCGGATGAATCTCCTTCCAGATGGAAAAAGTCTTCACGTTTGATTTGGCGTTAAATCAGCTACGGGGTTTCACTTCAAAGTGCACAAGCTAATCAACAGAGCTAAAATATTGCATTGAATCATGCAGACCAATTTTTTCGTTTGATACATTTGAAATTTAAAAAATGGTTGATGTCGTCTAGATTACTATGGAATTATCTAAAGTACAACAATTTAACATAAAAAAAAAGGTTTGTTAAAAATTTACATCTTGTACCGTTTAAAAAACGTAGCTTGTTAGAGGACGTACATTACTAAGAATGTGTTAACTCGTCTATCATAAACCATATTAACAAGACAGCATTGATATATAAATGCGAGTTGACTTTCAGAGCACTAATAGCAGTTCATTAAAATTAATTAACAGTCTCCAACCAATCAGAATCCAGAATTTTTTAAATTTTTTAAAGTTAATTCTTTGTTACACTCACTCTCCCTCATCATCTATACCGCTTAATCCTGTATTCAGGGTCACGGGGGGCCTGGAGCCTATCCCAGGAGACTTAAGGCACATGGCAGGGTACACCCTGGACAGGGTGCCAATCCGTCGCACACACACACATACACTCACTCATTCATTCACACACTACGGGACATTTGGGAACGCCAATTACCTACATGTCTTTGGACTGTGGGAGGAAACCAGAGAACCCGGTGGAAACCCACCAAGCACGGGGAGAACATGCAAACTCAGCACACAGAGACGGGAATCGAGCCTGGCCGGGGATCGAACCCGGACCCTGGCGGTGCAAGGCGACAGTGCTAACCACTACACCACTGTGCCGCCCTGTAAGGATTTCTTTTTTAAAGTTAATTCTTTGTTACATGAGTTCTTAGACAAGGTTGATTATGGTCTCTCTCTCTCTCTCCCTCTGTCTCTCTGTTTCACGTAGCCATTTTCTAATCAGCTCTGACGGACCGTATCCATACTGTTTAGGCTTTAATTCAGCCAGACGTTCATGCAACACACTGGCTCCTTCTCAGACCTAATAGAATTAGTCCTCTATTCAAGCTCCTGATCTGATGTGATCTGAATATTATAACTCCTCTTCCGCCACTGGATCCATCTCCTCTGCTCACAGAACCTTTGAGCAAAGCAAAGGTTAAGCCTCACTCGCACKTGTTAGTCTCGCTAACAGATAGAGTCTCAAATGAGAGGACTGATTCATGTGTGAWCAGCCACGCATAATCCTTTCACGACCATGTCCTCGTGCGCTAATTTCCTGAATTGATCTTGACAGCCTTATTCTTTAGCTTCCCGAAATAACCCCATTCGCAATTTCTGCCACTTGTCATAGAGTGTTATGGGTACTCKCTAGGCTACATGATTTAGAGGATGTAGAAGATGTAGAGACGATACATGAGTCAGAAAGTGGTAATAAATGCAACTAACACTAATATAGTATGGAGGCCCACTGGGGAAAGAATCACGCCGCTCCATGCTCAGTCTCTAAACATTCCCAGGGTTGCCAGGGCCACTGTGGTCGCACCAGACAGAGCCAAGTTAAAATTACTCCAGTAGGTTTAAAACTTAACTGAAGATTTCGTCCTTTGATTGATGCAGAAATAAAACCCTGAAACAGACTGAACTCATAAAGTTGTCTAACTTGATTCACTTCATGACACCTACACCTCGCTAGAGCTGGTTTGGACCCATTATCCCTTCATATCTGCCCTAATTCTTCATGTCATAGATTCAGGAAGGTGCTAGAAACATTCCTTGCAGATTTTGGTCCATATTGACATCATTGAGCATCGCGCAGTTTCTGCAGATTTGTCGGCTGCACATCCATGATGTCGATCTCCCATTCTCTACTGCTCTACTGCTCTACTGGTTTGGTATCCGTGTGATTACACTGAACTTACTGTCATGTTCAAGAAGCCATTTGAGATGATACTGGGACATGGCGCATTATCCTGTGTCCTGTGGTCATACAATGGACACGATCAGGAACGATAYTCAGCTAGGCTGTTTTATTTAAACCATGCTCAATCTGTACAAAGGGGTCCAAAATGTACTTCTTCACACCATTACGCACCAACACCAGCCTAAACTGCTGATATAAGACAGATCGTCCAAATGTCGCAGCAGAAATTGAGGCTCATCAGTCCAGGCAAAAAAAAATTCAAAACTTCAGTTGTCCAATTTTGGTAAGCCCATGTAAATTATAGTCTCAGTCTMCTCTTCTGACASSAGAGTCACCCGGTCTGTTTCTTTTGCTGCTGTAGAACATCTGCTTCAAAGTTCCACATGTTGTGTCTTCAGAGATGCTCTTCAGCAGATCTCAATTGTAACAAGATTTTATTTGAGGTACTGTTGCCTTTCTATCAGCTCAAACCAGTCTGCCCGTATCTTCTGATCGCTGGCATTAACAAGGCATTTTCACCCAGAGAACTTCCCTCAYTAGGGATTTTCTCTTTTTCACACCAGTAAATCCCAGTAGATCAGCAGTTTCAGAAATACTCAGACCAGCCTGTCGGGCACCAACAACCATGCCACGCTCGACGTCACCTTTTAGCAGATCGTCTTGACCATGTCTACATGACTACATGCATTGAGGTGYTGCCATGTGATTGGCACTATATGGATAAACGAATTTGGCCAAAATTGTAATAACATTGTATCCAAATACATTATTATGGAGTTGGTCCCCATTTTGCAGCGATAACAGTTTCCACTCTTCCTGGATGGACATCCACAAGATTCTCGAGTGTTTCTGWGGGAATTCGTGTCCATTCATTCTGTAGAGCGTTTATGAGGTCACTCACTGATGTTGGTGGAGARGTCCTGGCTCGCAATCTTCATTCCAGTTCATCTCAAAGGTGCTCGGTGGTGTTGAGGTCAGGGCTCTGTGTGCGGGACAGTCTAATTCCACGACATCGAACTCATCAAACCATGTCTTTATAGTCCTTGCCTTGTGCACTGGGACACAGTCATGTTGGAATAGATAAGGACCTTGCCCAAACTGTTGCCACAAAGTTAATAAAAAGTATAGCAATGTCCAAGATGTCTCTGTATGCTGAAGTATTAAGATTGCCCTTCACTGGGGATAAGGGCCCTGATTGAAATGCTTTAAGTCAATANAGGATGTGAGGCCTACCTTGATTTGGTTGTCTAGATCTTCCTGGTCTCAACATTTGGCCCAGCCTGAGGACGTGTTTAAACCAGGGGTCTCAAACTCAATTCCTGGAGGGCCGCAGCCCTACAGAGTTTTGTTCCAACCATAATTAAAAACACCTGATCCAACTAAACAAGTCATTAAGGCTTATTTGAAATCTACATAGTATGTATGTTGGAGCAGGGTTGGAACAAAACTCTGTGGGGCTGCGGCCCTCCAGGAACTGAGTTTGAGACCCCTGGTATAGTGTATCTATGGAAGGTCCTTGTGAGAGTCGTAAGACAAACATGTGGTAGTTCTTTGAAAACATAATAAAGACTGTCACCTGCTGGTTACAGGCGGTATTGTGTATGTTCTCCTGCACCGTGTCCCAGTCAGGACAGTGTACACAAGTTAAGTCAAGGCAAGTAGGCGTTTATTGTCATTTCAACCATATGCAGTTTAGTGCACAGTGAAACGAAACAGCGTTCCTCCAGGACCAACATCTACATGCAACATGAATTAACAGAAACTAACTAGTTAACTAAGAAAACTAATTAGCTGACAAGCTGAGACAAAACAGATTAACATTATAAATGAATAGAAAACTGAACGAAATCTAAGTCCTATACAAGAAAGAGTGAAAACATGAAAACATGACACCTTTCAATTACCACTCTGTGTTAATGAGTTGAGGTAGTGCGATGAGAGGCAGTAAACATTTCTTTTGAGCAGCAGTGAAAATAGAAAATTTGTGCAAATAACAAGTAATAGATGTTGTGCAAAAGAGCAGTTACAGGTTGGTATGTACAATTGTTAGATGGTTGTTTCGGTGTGTTTGCGCGAGTGTGTTTATCAGTTCAGTCCCAATGTTTGTAGGAGATGGATGGCTTGTGGAAAGAAGCTGTTGAACGTTCCTGGTTGTTGAATGTGAGGTCCAAATGCTTCGGTACCTTTTTCCCGGATGGCAGGAGGGTAAAGAGTGTGTGTGAGGGGTGTGTCCCATCAGCCACAATTCTGGTGGCTTTGTGGATGCAGCATATGGCGTAGATGTCTCTGATAGAGGGAAGAGAGAGATTTTGGGGTGTCCTCACTATCCGCTGTAGGGTCTTGTGTTCAGAGATGGTACAATTCTCAAACGAGACAGTGATGCAGCTGCTCAGGATGCTGTTGATAGTCCCTCTGTAGAAAGTGGTCAGAATCGGTGCTGGAAGCTGGGCCATCCTCAGCCTTCTCAGGAAGAGAAGAAGTGTTGAGGGACCAGGTGAGATTCTCCACCCAGGAATTTGTTGACGATCTCCACAGAGGAGCTGGTGGAAAGTGGTCGCTCTATGTCCTCCTGATCGCTTTTGTTTTGATCAACATTCAGAGACAGGTTGCTGTCTTTACACCAGTCCGTTAGCCTCTGCATGCTGACTCGTCGTTCTTGCTGATGAGACCCACCACAGTTGTGTCATCAGCAAACTTGACGAGTGGTGCCAAAATGGGGTTATTAATGTCTTATTAATTCAGTGTTGGTGATTTTATCCTATAATGGACATTTTTTTCCCCACTCCATCCAKTTTATTCTTCTCTCTGCGCTCTTTCTCTCTCGCTCTGAAATCAATTCTGAAAAATAGAACCTCGCGCAGAAGTGTCGAAACATGCAGTTCCTCGAATGACCACTAGGACCACTGTCTCCAAACGCGAGTCAATCCCCACAGAGCCCCAAGTTAAAATGTTTATTTTAACATGTTTACAGTCAGCTATTGTAAAGTTTCAAAGTTTTGCAGTTGATTAAACAAGTTGCTCGGTCTGTCCGCTGTGCTTCGATAAGCTTTTCCGGCACCCAGAGAGACAGAGTCAAACGCGCAAACACGTTGTCTGTCAGAAAGGTTTCTATTTGTTAACAGCAAACACAGAGGTTTTATATGTGAGACCAAACACCTCTGCCATCGACACCTGCTGCTACAAAGAAAGAGCACTGTAAAATGTCCTTAGAACAAAAGAGTGAAAGCTGGACACAAGGAGGTGTCCCTTACAGTTAGAAACAAAAAAAAGGTTTTGGTCTCCAAAGCTAGATTTTCCATTCATGGCTATCTTGGAGAGAAATTAATGCCACGAAATAAATGTCATGACATTGCATGAGCTTATCAAAACATCCCATCTTCAGTTTCTTACAGGGTGTAGAATTCTGACTGGAGATCGTTTTGGACCGACGTTTTTGTMACATCATAGTTTAACGTTATCGTATCGTCAYGGAGTCATCGCTATTTCGACGTCGTTTTAATTAAMGTAAACCTGACTTTCTGATTGTCTTACACATTTTTAACACGTTGAACATTAGACTATTTGGATTTTTTAATGTTAAATTGTTTTCTATTTTAGTTAAAAAATAAAAATTTAGTTAATTCTTTGACAATATTGCTGCTTTTTGTTGGAAACTGGCAGACATAAAAATGTGAAACATACTTTCTGATGCGATGCCCTCAGTCAGTGTTGTGAGCACAGTGTTAATGTGCATGAGAGGCTGAACATGTTCTGTTCTCACCTGCTGCTCATTTCGAGACCTGCTGCCATGTGACTCGAAAAACCTTCCATCTACAGTTAAATATAAATATTACAACTTTCATCATCATGCTATCTAGTTTAATTGAGTGTTTTAGCTTCATAAATAAGACAGTAGGTTCTAAATTTAACTCCTTAAAATTTCATAGCTACCAGGCTATTTATTCAAATTCATTAATATAGACAAACATTGTTTTAATGGAATTAAACAAAGCATCTTTTTAATGTCCTTCTTTTCTTGTTTCTATTCATTAAAAAAGTAACTTTTTCTAAATCAAAGTGACAAAAACCCGTAATGTATATTACCATCTGGGACATTATTTAATACAATACAATATTTATTACAAAAACAGGATTTTCCTCTCCCTGTTAATCACACTGCTGTGCAGTTAAAACGAGAGGCACTGTATGTGTCACGGACCGGGGTTGAGCGAGGCATATACGCAGAGGATCCAGTTGGTGAAGGAAAACGATATCTTTTATTTACGCAGAAACACAAAACAGGGAAATAAATAAAACAAATATACTTTAATAAGAAAACGAAACTAAAACACCTAAAAGCAGACAAGACATATTCTTCAAACTAAATGTAACAAATGCAAGACAAGGGTAAGAACTCAAAGCAAGCTATTTATAATCAAACTAATCACTTACTCGGATCAGGTGGACGCCCACGTCACCCGACCCGAGGTGCAAACATAAACATTACAAATAGAAGGGTTCTTTGGGCGCTTTGGCGCCCTCTAGAGGTTATCCCTGACAGTATGCTGTCTGTCTCTGTTTTTAATCATTTATGTGCAGAACTCTATGGTACAGTAGTTAATGCCACATGCACTGTGCAATGTTTTATATCGACAGTTAGNAAACCTAGTAACTGATTAATCCCTCGTGACATTTTGTAAACTGTATTTATGAGACAGGACTGCACTGATGCAGATATAACAATTTATGGAAAATCTCACACCTTGGCTTAATCCTCGCTCTGTGATGGCGAGTTGAAGACGGGGAGGAGCCGAAGAAGCTGAAATCTGCCGCCGGTTTCATATGAAATTTAAAGGGGACGTGGGCGATCACCAATTTGTGTAAACTTTATGGAGAATTTTTAGGGGGGCTGAGTACAAATGTTAGGCGGGGCTAAGGTCCCCCTAAAAATGGCCTAGCGACGCCCATGTATACAACTATGATTGTTAAATGGTTAAACGGTTAAATTATGATGATTGTTTTAGTGGATAAATCTATMAATCTAAGAGCCAGACTGAAAGCCCAGRAATTCCTTAGCTAGWGAATCATTAACACATCAATGAACAAGAACAGAAGGGCTCTGGAAAGAATTCCATTACGCCACAACAGTATTGCATTACTGCCACGACCAGTCTGGTGATGTCACACGTAAAGGTCAAGTAAAGGTCAAGGGACTGATCTTCAACATATGTACGTATGTATGTTTCTCCGAGGTCGAGGTAGCTTTTGTTGTGCATATAAATTTGTGGTTTGCATTAGGTGTTCAGTATAAATCTGTGTTTCATTTTGAACATTGTCATGTGTTTGAACAGGTTATTGATATTGACACACGCTATTTGTTACTCGGATGCTCGGATTCAAGGCGCCTTTGCCTCAATCGCAGAGGTCGACGCCTACTTTCAAACTTCATGTGGCGTCAGATTAGCRTAAGAACAGCACGTGAAATGGGTTTCCATGGCCGAGCAGACGCATCCAAAGTGCAATGTGAAGCATCAGGTTCATTGAACTTTAGAGCAGTGGCCATCAGGAGACGTGTTCTCTGGAGTGACGGATCGTSCTTCTCTGTCCGGCAACCTGATGGACAGGTCTCAGTAGCAGAAGAACGATACTTGTCTAACTGCATTGTGGCAAGTGTAAAGTTTGGTGGAGTATTTGATTTGATTATCATGTGGGGTTGTTTTTCAGGAGTTGGGCTCAGCCCCTTACCTCMATTGAAAGAAACACTTAATGCAACTTCATGCTCCAAACGTATGTATAATGCAGTATAACTGCACACCATTGCACAAAGCAAGGTGCATTAAGACATGGATGAGTGAGTTCGGTGTGAAAGAACTTGACTGACCTCAACCCCATCGAACACCTTTGGGATGAATTTGAGCGGAGACTGCGAGCCAGGCAGGTCAGTATCTGACCTCACAAATGCGCTTCAGGAAGAATGGTCAAAAATTCCCATTGAGAAAGGATTTATATAATTATGATCATTATTATCGAGGACAACATCATATTTAAATATTTATTATGCTTAAATAAATATTTTACTAAATATGGGCTAGTAATCTGTAATAAATCTATAAATCTCCATACAGCTTTAATTAATTATTAGTATTAGTCTACATTAATTTACAAGATATACTCTTTCAACAGTATGTTTTATAATACATCTTCAAGATTTAATGTCCATAGTGTGAAATTKCCACATCTGAGGGGCTTATGTCACCATGGTAACGAACAGAGGAAGTGACGTCTGCGCTGGTGAGTTTTATCGAGGGAAGCTCCTTCACMAATGGAGCACACKTTGAAGTACACTTCGGAATGGAACACAGCTATAGTGTATTTGTGCACGAGGTTATTTGTGTCGATCGGTGATTACACCACCAAACCACTAGATGGCAGTGGGTTTTCTATGCTGCTGCGCGGAGTTAGAGATACAATTCTTTTGCCAAACTTTTTTTTCTGTTTGAAGACATTGATAAAGTTCATAGTAACTTAATAGATGAACTAATTAAGCTGGTGATATAGGGAAATACTGAAGAGAGTCCCGGTCTCAGGAGGTTAATAATCAGAGGTGCGGTGTGTGCAGTGGACGTGAGAAATCCTTTGAGTAGCGTTGCCAAAACAACAACATGTGTAAGGGCAAGTAGTCCCTAATAGTCTGTGCAGGCAGAAAGCATGACAGGTCTGGAGGGAGGCATGGTGGAGGGGTGGGGAGGGGGCGGTATAGGGGAAATWGGGCGCCTAGTTCTAGAGATAATGTCTCAGCAGTAATTTGTCTCGCCTCAAATGGCCTTGAGAGGAAACGAAGTCAGCTGAATATTTTAAAGACTTCTGCATTGGCCATGCATCATGTGTAAGGATACTGAGCTGGAAAACTTGCCAAGGGTTGCCAACTGTCCTGTGAAATTCGGAACCGCCCTGTAAGCGGGAATTAAAAGAGCTGTTCCGTTTCGAACCGATACAGGAAGTGCATTGTTCTGCGTTAGAAGGAATCAAAGTGACATTTGCGGGAGAGAGAAATTTTATACAGGTTGGTCTACAACGACAGGATCATTCACTGCATAAAAGGAAACGCCTCCTCTCTCCCTTCCTCTCTGTCAAGGTCTGTACCAAGACGGAGAACAGAAAGCACACGTCTCATTGGTCGTGACTCACRACCAATCATCTCACTCTCCGCCTCTTCCTGTCCCTCATTTCCTTCTCAACCAGTTGCAAACCCTAATCAGAGCTTCATCTCTTAAACGTCTCAGTGCTGCACAACAATTCAGTTGTAAATTCAATTTTCTTTGGGCTTAAAAGGACAAATATCAAACGTATACAGTATGTCAAGGAAAGTCCTGTACACKAATCTGCTGGTAGAGAACGTGGTACTGAAACTGAGGTCCTGAGAGAAAACTCAAGTTCTCTGATCGTGCCACCCAGAACAGATGCAAAGTGCAGTGAGGTGGCGGAAATGAAATACGTCATTCCGGGCCCACAAAATGCTAAGCAACACTTACCACATCGTGTAACAGCAGTGACCACAGCGCTGAGAACAGAAGTTCCTCAGTGTGTGAAGGAAGTTGGGCTGAGTTTGTTGTTTTTTGACAGCTCGTGTTCTCGTACAACCCTTTAGAGGTTCCATATACTGTAATAGGGACGGGGTTCACAGCACCATGTCGTCATGTACAGTACGTTGGATTGGATTGTGAACGTTGGACACTTTGAGAAGTTTTTGTCCACTCGATTCATTTTCTTTTTTTTTTTTCCTCTTCTTTTTGTCACATTGACAAAATGACTTCCTCCCACTGTAAGGGTAACGCCGGCATCTCTGGTTCGTCTACTTTCTTCTTATGATTTCTGTTTGAATTCTCCAGCGCCTGATCCCAAGTGAAAAGATCCGGACTTTTGGCTGGTGAGTATCATTTTTACGCATTGCTTTACCACACATGATACCCGCGTTGGCTCGACCTACAGACGCAAGTCTCAGCGATAACGCCACCCTTCATTGTACTGCTGGAGGTAGTGGAGGCCTCTTGAGACCGCGATGTAGCGTGGCTTTCTGGTCCACCTGAAGTGTGTTGTGTGACTGTAGCGGAGCCCTCTTCCCTCTTTACTGGCACTGCACTCGGGACAGAAGGTCGTCAATCAATGCAACACTTTAGTTTTTGCTCCCATTTTTTATGTGATGAACTCAAAGATCGGAAACATTTTTTTTACATACACAAAATAACCATATCTCTCAAAATATCGGTCACAAATCTGTCAAAATCTGTGATAGTGCGCACTTCTCCTTTGCCGAGGTAATCCATCCCACCTCACAGGTGTGCCTTAGACTGGCCACAATAAAAGACCACTCTGAGACGTGCAGCGTTGTTTTATTGGGGGGGGTCTGGGAACTCAGAAAACTAGCCAGTATCTGGTGTAACAACCATTTGCCTCATGCAGTGCAACACATCTCCTTCGCATAGAGTGTGGTTACACGTGGTCTTAAGTTTGTGAGGCTGTTTGGATGTCCTGCCAAATGTTCTGAAACGCTTTTTGGTGGCGGCTTATGGTAGAGAAATGAACGTTCAATTCATGAGCAACTGCTCTGGTGGACATTCCTGCAGTTAGCATGCCAACTGCACGCTCCCTCAAAACTTGCGACATCTGTGGCATCGCGCTGAACATTTCAAAGTTGGTTAAGTCTAAGGCACACCTGTGCAATAATCATGCTGTCTAATCAGCATCTCGATATGGCACACCTGTGAGGTGGGATGGATTATCTTGGGCAAATCGTGGCTGGGTACTACTGTATGGAGTGTGGCAACCCACCGGCGGCCGCGCTCGAACCCGGATCTGGATATCCAAACCAACAACCTAGAGCCTCTTCATTAATCCATGGTTCTTTAGAATTTTGGGTTGTGAGTGCAGGGCATTGAGCACACCTGGAGCAGATGAGGTTAAGATCTGTGCCCAAAAGTGGCAGCTTGATGGAACCCAGATCCCACAGAGATACCCCTGCCCTTACTGATTCCTCTATCGTGTGTATAGACAGAATGTGCGGCTCACAGAATGACGAGTACCAGGGAAGCCCCTCTATGAATAGGGCTATGAATGGCAGGTGGAGTACCAAAGTGGTTGGCAAAAAGACCCCAGCATCAATCATCTCATCCTGATAACCTCCTTATCGTGTCCTCATGTCTACCTATGCGTATCTCTATCATCTGGMTTTTGAAGGTGAACTGCGGTGAACTGCTTTATCGGATCTTTATGTTCTACACACAGCCTCGGTTTAGGCGACGGAACATCTGGAACACAACAGTGCSGTTAGAGAAGTAATCAGAAGGTTGGTTAAAATACTAAATTAGACTATTTGGACACATTCGGGTCATTTGAATGACTTTTTCATTTTCAGTTATGATTAATACTGAATATAGAATATAGTTGGCCTGATGTTGCGTTTCATGCTAAGGTGGAACAGTGCCGAGGCCAGAGTTGAGAAGATGAATGAATGTGCTGTTTGTGTTGGATTGGCATGGTAACGTTTGTCCCGTGTGCCTGATCTATGAACACACATTGTTGGGGATTAATTAGATAATACCTATTTACTTTTCTCATAAATAGGCATAACGGCCAGGTTCGAGGGTGTGGGTTGATATAGTGAGTAGGCTGCTGGGGAAGCATGGGAAGAGAAAAATAGGGTTAGCGCTTATTGTTTTTAACATGCGCACATACGCATACACACACACACACACATCTACTGTACACATCCACTTAATGTTTCCTCATGCTTTTTGTTTCTTTCTTTTCATATTTTCCTATAACAGAGAATTTCACTATTCTTTGAGATCTTACAGCTGCAAGGGATCCCTGTTTTTTTCCCCCTTTTTTTTTTGCCCTAATTTCAAACTCTTTATCTGACCCAGACCAGATGTCTTCGTCTTATCGTTTATTCAAGGGCAAGTACGAGTTTGTTTTCTGTTCTATTCTCGGCCTTGTCTTCCTCTGTCTCTTCAGCCAGGTTTAAAGCCTCTACTACAAAGATCAGAATAAATACATGATTAAAATGTGATTTTTCCATTACATGCACAATCACCTTGTCACGAGTCTTCAACCCAGATTTAGGGACAATACTGTAGGTAAAAGCTGATCACCAGACCTGAGAGAGCGTGCTGGACTGCACGGCTTTAAAAGGTCAGTAATATAYGGTGATGCTCGATTATTCGGGGCTTTATAGTGTAGGACATTAACAATATCTGTTGTGTCTTGGACTGCACTGGGACGCCAGGACAGGAGTTACGTGTTCCCACTTATATGTTCCTGTTAAAAGAGACACAGCTGCATTTTAGATCGACTGTAAATGAGCCGATTTGAAATGAAAGCCTGTATAACATGTTTAAGGTCTTTCTTGTTTAAAACCGCTTGACTTTGGACAACAGGCTAAGCTGAAAAAAATATCAATAACTTCAATAAGAGGATGAATTTGCTTATCCAGAATTTTTAGCACTTCAGTTTTGGTCCTGAGGGACGCCACAGAGAGCTTCGTAGATTCCCTGAGTCAGGAGTTATTAAAAACGTTTATGAGGGTGGCTCCAATAATATATCTTTTTCAAAAATTGAGGAGAGATCACATCAGTTTAACAGAATGAACATTTCATAAGCCCAATTATCTTCTTTAAAAAGGCAGGGGGGGGGCAGGCTCTAATTTGTTAAAAGCAGCAGAGAATGTGGCACTGGTGACCTGATCACAATGGGGGGTGATATGAGTGCTCTAATATTCTTAATCCTGAACACAAAAAAAAAAAAAAAAGTTTATTTTTATAAGAACGAAAGCGCAGTGTTTAGGGATGTGGAACCTCAAACCCAACAGTCATGTGATCAGAAAAAGTGCATCTCGTCCCTCCATATTAACGACTGGAAGCTGACATGATTAAACAAGATCTATTGTGTCTCCCTGCTCCGGCACAAACTCTACAATGTTAATTAATACGATTCAAAAAGTCACTAACTCAACTGTGTTAGGATCGCAGATGTGAATATTAAAATGACCAACAATCGAAAATCATATTTAAGCAGAATTTAAAGAAAATCTAAATAGTCACTGGGAAAGACCTGATTATATTTAGGCGGTCTGTATATCACAGGCTTTAAGGATGGTTCAACTCAAATGTTGAATGTTTTCTCTTTCTTTTTTCTTTGAGTTCTTTTTTTTCCTTTTCCTCTTTTCCTGTGTGTTGTTAATATATTCTCTGTTTTGTCTTTCTAAAAGTGCGCCTTTCCTTCTTTAGTTTTTAATTTCATCGCATTAAGGTTTTTCTCATCTGTTGTTCCCTCAGAGCTTACCTTCTTTCTTGCCTTCCTTCATTTTCTTTCTTGTTTTTTTTTTACTACTTTTCATCCTTTCTCTTTTCTTTCATTGTCAAATTTATTTTTCCTTTTAATTTATTCCCTTGATCCCCTTATCTTTCTTTCTTTCATTCTTTTTTTTCATTTTCCTAATGTTTCTTTCTTATGATCATTATTAATTTATTTATTCCCCTGATGAGTTCTCTTTCTTTCCTTATTTCTTACCCACTAGTAAAGAATAGTACCTTTCCAAATATTTTTAATATTTTCCTCCTTTTGTCCTTTCTTCCATCCCCTAATCTTCCTTTCTTTCTTTCATTTCCTTTTCTCTTTCTTTCTTTCTTTCTTTCTTTTTCTTTCCTAATATATCTTTCTTTCTTCCTTTCATTCCCCTATCTATCTATCTATCTATCTATCTATCTATCTATCTATCTATCTATCTATTTGTCTATCTGTCTGTCCATATTTCTATCTATCTATCTATCTATCTATCTATCTATCTATCTATCTATCTATTTGTCTGCCTGTCTCTCTATCCATCCATGCAGGTCAGCTGTGTGCAGATAGGCTGGTTTGATAGTTTTAGACACTGTTGGTCTCCTGGGAGGAGTGCAGGTGTGTGTTACCTGGTGCTGCTGTCTGAGTTAATGAGGGGACGTGACCAGGTGCAGACTTGTCTCCCCCCCACACGAGCCGTCATATAGCAACACCAACCGATTCTTTCAGAGAGAGAGAGAGAGAGAGAGAGAGAGAGAGAGTAATGACTCCCCTTACTCTCTCTGGTCGTTACACCTCAATGACTCTCCCTAATCTATCTCTTGTCTTCTTAAAACCTGCCCCCCCCCACACCCCCCACCCCTTATTCTCACCGTTTCCACTGTTCAAGCATTTCAGTCTTTTGTCCTTGGAGGACTTAAATACAAGGCACTTACCTTAGACTTAAGAAGCTACGTACTTGGTTGAGTATTGAAACATATCTACTGAACAWGGATGTCCAGTGGACACGAGTTGACATCCAGACAACCTCACCTGRATGACTGAGAATCACACATCGGCAGACAGTATAAAGTCCATTGTGACCATGTGGTGATCTGCGAAGCCACTGGGATGAATAAGCCACTTTAAGAATTCGTTCCCGTCAGTGTTCGTGATGTAAAAGCTATCCAATCTTGCAGTTGTCAGTTGTACTSTACAGTACATTGTTTTAGTCCCTGGTTCCTTTCTCTCCATGGATCCATRAATCCACATGTTTTGATTATTTCGTCTAAAACTGCATGAGCTTGTATATGTGGTTCTTCTGCATTCCTGTCCACCATGACGACAATGTGGTTGCTGCTACAGTATATTGTGTGACTACATCTCTTATTTCGTTAAAAAAAAAAAAAAAAAAAAAAGTGAAAACCTTTTTTTTTTTTTTTTTGCTTAGTGTCCATTCTCACACTCACTGTCTTCAATGTCCTGTGTAGCATCTTCCTCATCTTCCTCACCTTCCACATCCATATCTGTTCATTCCAAGTCAGGTTCACCATCCATACCAGCTTCCTCTGTAACACTTCTACACTCAGAGAAAAAAAAGGTACACAGTGGTACAAATAATTGTATTTAATTGTATAATAATAATTGTATCTTTCCGATAAATGCACCCTTAAGACCTCCGATGATACAAATATTTAGCTTTTAAGGTGCAACTGAATTGAATTGAAGGTACCTACAGTAACTGTTCTAGCATAACGGGTACAGAAAGTTCTGGACAGTGGGAGGAGTTTAGCGTTACCTCAGAGCATCAGACTCCAGCAAGCTGTCACCATGGGTAAGTTATTAAATCTTATATAATCCTTATTCTGATTAAATAAAACTGATACTAGTTTATTTTTCCTCATTTTGGCTAGCTTTCTTCAGCTTATATGAAGCATTGTCTTACAATATCACTTACACAGTGTAGGGTAAGTGTCAATAACTGCTAATCATGCTACTGCCTTGTGTAGCTTAGCACAACCGTGTTAGCTCCCGGCGGCTAAGCTAATGCTTTATGTAGATTACAGATGGTTGTCAGTATCAGCTGTGGTGTAAATATTCTAATGTATTTCACTCAGTTTTGGGATAGCTTTAGCGTAAGGGTGCTATTTGGTTCAGTTTTTGGTTAGCTTACAGTATGACACTGCTAGCTATAATGTTATTTAGCACACACACTTTAGAACCAGGTGGCTAAAATACTGAGTTTAGATTTTAGATTTTCATGATTGTTAAATTTTTAAAAAATTATAATAATAAAATGTTGTTGTATGATGTTACAAAGGTTTGTGTTGTCTTTATGCATGGTCATTAGTGATTGATGATGATGATGATGATAAACAATTTTTTTATTGTGTTATCATGCTCATGTTGTTTTTTTTTTTTCTTGTTTTTTTTATAACCAGTTGTGACAGTGAAAATGATCAGCCACCTGTTCGATAAAAARCGAATGCAAACAAGCAGGCGAGATACAGACGGCACATGAATGGCRCATGGCCGATGATGTCACTCTGCGATTCCTACCCGCATGGAAACCTGGACCACGACTGGGGTTAAGTGTCACGCGATCAGTCTCTGTCTGCACATGTGACTGCGTACAACCAGCAACATGGGCTGACAGGATTTTACTACTGTTGGTCACAGTGTGTGTGTGTGTGTGTGTGTGTGTGTGAGAGTGTGTGAGTGCGTGTGTGTTGTAAAGCAGTTAATGGTAAGCAGCATAAAAACACAATGGAAATGCCAGGTATCCAGTATCCACTTGTGTCTTCAGTTGAACAGGAACTGTTTTTTCAAGCGAGGCACAAAGTTGTATGACTGTGTATAGGGTGTAAGAGTGTGTAAGTTTACACACCGTTTTTATATGACCATTTTTTACTTTTACTTTGAATGTGTGTTTTTGTACTTCCATATTTATGACAAAAAAAATGTGCTTTTTTCTGTATAAGATCATCTGTGTTCGTCTCCACTCAATGCTGGACATTTTCATTCTGAGTGACTAGGTTATGTATTGGGTGTAAGAGTGAGCTTTTTTTTTATCTGAGTTATTTTGCTTGTCAGTTAATTATATTCTGAATAAACTACAGACAAAAAATCTATGTTTCGTTTGTCCTCAGATTATTTTCTCGTAGCACTTCCCTCTCTATCGCGTACCTGACTGAAAGGCTCATTAAGCACTATTCATAATCATTCATTGCTAATCGTGCTAACATACTGCCTTGTGTAGCTTATCACAACCATGTTAGCTCCCGGCGGCTAAGCTAATGCTTTATGTAGATTACAGATGGTTCTCAGTATCAGCTGTGGTGTAAATGTTCTAATGTATTTCACTCAGTTTTTGGCTAGCTTTAGCTTACGGTTGCTATTTGGTTCAGTTTTTGGTTAGCTTATGACACTGCTAGCTATAATGCTATTTAGCCCAAACACTTTAGAACCAGGTGGCTAAAATACTGAGTTATGAATTACAGCACTATTCATAATCAGTCTCGCTTACGGCCTTTCTAATCAAAAAGTGTAAGAGAAAATGTACATGAGTATATTATTTCCTGAGTGAACAGGATGATTGTCACGTCATCTGAAGCAAAACCTCTATAGACTAGAAGCTCCAGTTCACAGACGACTTGTACACAAATGTGTAATGTGGTTTATGGTCTTATTTTAGTGACCTAAATTTTTTCTTGCTTTCAGTAACCACATGTAACTGTCATTTTCCCCTGAAATACAAACGCACATACTGCTCACATATTACTGTCGGCCAGTCTGTGCTGAATACAGTGCAGTAATCAGACTTTAGCCATTTATAAGTCACGCCATGTTTATAAGTCAATGAAAAATACACAAATGTCAGGACAGAACTTCTTCTTATGTTTTATTACGTTGTGACCTTTTATCTGATTGTTGGCAGTATTTTCTACTGCTGAGCCCATAAGTCCTATTTCCACACCTTTGTTCGCTGTTGCTACTGTACATTTTCACAGTTTAACAATGTGGCTCCACTAACATTTCCCTCCAGCACAACACTGCGCTGGGTTTCTGTCTCATCATCTTCCTCAGTTACTGTACACTAGCGTCCAGTCTTCGGACTTGAGTTCGGAGTGTATCAGTGTCTTCTATACATGCAGGTTCAGTCTGATTGAAAGAGAGAGAGACTTTGACGTTTACAATTTGTACTATATTTGTGCTAGGCACATTAAACAAAAAAAAAAATGGTGTGCTTTAATAAATAGATTAGTAACTAAAATGTATGCATTAAATAGATAAATAAAAATATATATATGTAAATAAATGAGATAAAAAGAGCATTGTCGTAAATAAGATTGCGTATAAAAACAAGTTCAGATGATCATCTAATTTTCTAATTTTTTTTTTATTATTATTTTGTCTAGCTAAAGTTGCGTTGGTGTCACAGTCTGTGCCGAGGGTTATTTTGTTCTTATCTAATATAAATAATAATATTCACATTATATTTTAATATGAAGCAAAGCCGCCAAATTTAATTTTTTTTTCCTTTTT
>QMIH01003572.1:10197-32970 GCA_003987875.1 Clarias batrachus | reverse complement strand
TATTGTTTTTAATCACTCTATACACAACCTATGATTTCACCCATGCTATTTTATTAATGGAATATTTTTTATGTTACACTCTAAAAACTGCTGGGTTAAATGTTAAAGTGCTGGGTTGTTTTATCTATTTATTATTATTTAGTAGATTGCCTGTTAGAAATACCCCAAATGAAATCAATCCGCTGTTTTAATTAATAGTTAATCAGCGGTAGTTTTCACTACTACTATTAATGATACTGAATGGAGAAAGCGCAGTCAAAGAAGTAGGAGAGGAGAAAATGAAGAATAAATACATATCAGTATTTACGGTTTGAGCTTGACACGTTTATGAGCTCTGTCGCTTGCTGTCAATGGGCGCCTAAGAGAGAGAACACGTTTGGCTCCAGTAGACACACAGTACTTCAGATTGAAACATGACTGCCCCCTACAGGTAATGAACGGTATTTTCACAGCTTCCCGCGAGCTGCCGTGGAAACGCGCGTTCTTAATGGCCAGATCTTTACAGTCGACTCTCGGTCCCGAGGGACGCTGTTTCGCCTCACAGTCGTACTGAACTCAACTTTACAGGTGTTGAAATGACGATAAAAGCCGACTGATCTCGACTTTGCAGTGTTGCTAAATGACGTCATCGCCTCATTTGCATAATCGTCCATTTTTATGCGACGGTATCAAACACTGCAGGAGAAAATACTTACTATCTACAGACTTAACAATAAATATTATAATACAATGTAATGATTAAATACTGCTTTCACGTCAGAGCCTCCAAAAGTTCTGATAAAGTCTGAAAAGTACATAAAGAAAAAAACTAAAACTTAAATCACTGATCAAAACCCATAAATGATCAATAACAGATTATAAATGTGATCTTACCTGAGAACTGCCAGGATGCCCCACGCACACACACACACACACATCTCAGCTGCACAAAAAAAACAAACAAAAAAAAAACACAGCTGTATCATAAAAACATCACAGAATCATTTAAACCTCACAGCTGTAAAAACACAACATTCTTTAAAGAACTGTACGAAGACTGTGTGATTAACTTTACCTTATATTTTTCTGTTGTTGCTCCGCTGTGTCCGCCCTCGAACACGATTTACATGAAACACCAGAACTACGTCACAATTCATCCGGCAGAAAACAGACGGTTTACAGACACGCGTGGAACCGACTGGAATTCTCCAGAACTCAGAGTTTAACGTTACTAAAACTCTCGCCTGGTTAATAAGAAGGTGTGTTACACAGAGTGGGGGATGAGAATTCAGACAAAGTGGAAGATAAATTAAATATTATATATTTTTTCTCCCCACATGTCATTGGACCGTTTTAAACCCTGAACTCTGAGGTGTGAGGCAACATTTCAGCCTCAAGGGGGCGCATGTGCACTTATTATTCTGTAGTTTCCTGAAGGACTTGAGACACAAAAATAAATTCCTGAGCTACAAGGTACAATATTTGAAAAAAATTCAACCCGTCTGTGTACTGGGATACACACACACACACACACACACACGCACACACAAAAAAAAACACATTCAGTACTCAAAGAAAAGAAAAAAGGGAAATTCTGAAAAAGTTCGAGACTGTTTATTCTGCTCATTTCTGAGGTTTTAAAAAAAATATTAACTTAAAACTAAATTTAAATTCAAGATTTTTAGGCAGAACTTTGCAAGAAAGACAGGATACTATGAGTCTAGAGCAATATAAATAATAATAATAAAAACATGTTTTAGCTGTGTTTTTACTTTTTTTTCTTTTCTGAAAGCAGCAGTAAATAAAATCAACTGTGGACACAAGACATGAAATGGATAAACTAGATGTGAACACATATAAAACATTATTGTGATTGTGTTTTTTGAAGGATATATTTATATATCAGTGCAGACACAAACACTAACGAGCTGATTATTTCTGTAGATCACAAACACGTCCTACGCCAAGCGATGCTCATAGTGATGCGGTTGTCTTTCTGGAAAATCCCAACGTAGTGACAAGACACAGCAATTACAGAAACTTATAACTCTATCTGTAAAATAAAGACGGACAGCCTCAGACTTTCTGAACTGACTGTGTTTAGATCTTGATCTGAGACATCACAACCTGGTCAAGACTTTGGGTTCTCACTATAAAATCTGTTAGAATAAACAAAGATTCACACCCGAGTAAATTAGACACTCTGAAACATCACTGTTTCTTTGGTTTTTCTGGTCTGGCTGGGATGTTCGTTATCCCCGTGACTTGCCCTCACCCTTTGCAGATGCCCCCGCGGTAGGTGATGATCTTGACCTCCTTCACTGCGCCGAACCGAGCAAAGAACTCCCGGAACTCGTCCTCCTCCACCTGCAGAGACACAGAGCTGCATTTAGACAGACAGCAGTGTGAGAAAAGAGTTTGTAGAAACAGTTAAAAGGTTAAAACTAAAAAATAATCTGATCTTTAATGTAATCAGTGATGATATTATTTCAGGTTGAAGCGCACGTACATGTCTGCCTGCAACAAAGATGAGCAACTTTTTAAAACTGTAATTTCACAAATTTTAGTTCGGTGTCAAACATTAAATGGTTGTGGTTTTCACTGGATCAGTGGCTAAATATTAGCGAATGTACCGCAAGATTTTAAATCTAGTGTGGTTTCAGCTTATTACAATCAATGGGAAAGAGAGGATTCACCCGATCTACTTTTTCCATTTCTCATCTGTGATTCACTCTCCAATCACCGAACAGGGAGTGTATTTGATGGATGACTAAAGAAGTACAACTTAGTGTAATCAAGGCGCAAGATACTCAACCTTACAGAATGTGATTTCTTTGTAGTAATAAGTTGGACAGAAAGACAGACGGACATGTACGTGGACTTATTATATCACTGATTACATTAAAGATCAGCAGATTATTTTTAGCTTTAACCTTTTAACTATTTATACAAACTCTTTAACCATCAATGACGTGTACTTACACTATACTAGTATTAACTAATCCCAGTAAAAACGTCCAGTTTATCTTCTCTAATTAATATCTATTGAGGCAGGTGTGGTACATACTTACATCAATACATAGACAGACAGACAGAAAGACTATATTGCCAAAAGTATTCGCTCGTCTGACTGAACATGCATATGAACTTGAGTAACGTCCAATTCTTAATCCATAGGGTTTAATATGATTCTGGCCCCGCCCACTTTGTGGCTTTAACTCTTCTGAGAGGGCTTTCCACAAGGTTTAGGAGTGTGTTCGCAGTCTCCGCTCTAATTCATCCCAAATCGGTTCGAGGTCAGGACTCTGTGCAGGCCAGTCAAGTTCTTCCACACTAAACTCGCTTTTGTCTTTATGGACTGTGCTGTGTGCACTGGTGCGCAGTCATGTTGGAACAGGAAGAGGTCGTCCCCAAATTGTTCCCGCAAAGTCGGGAGCCTGAAATTGTCCAAAATGTCTTTATTAAGAGTTCCTTTCACTGCTTTACACCACAGCATCCGATGCTGCTCGACCATGGAAACCCATCACATGAAGCTCTCTATGCAATTTACTTCAGCTAATCTGAAGGCCACATGAAGTTCGGAGGTCTGTAGATACCGACTGCAGAAAGACGGCGACATCTGTGCACTCAGTCTACTCTACTAGACTACACTCTACTACACTCAGTCTACTACTAGAGACATCTGTCTCAGTATACTCCTATACATGTTCATGTTCATATGCATGTGACGCAGGTAAGTGAATATCTTTGAATATATACAGTACTGCACAAACAGACAGACAACAGACATACAGAAGGACAAGACTACGAAAAGAGACAGACATACAGACAGAACATTTTCTGAGACTGGTTTTGAGTTCAGTGACCAATGTACAGACAAAATCTCTCTTCTTTATACAGATAACCCTCATCCCCGTGTGTGTGGTCAGAGTGGCCTGAGTCCCACCTTCATGTCTATGCCTCCTACAAACAGGGTGTTTGGGGTGGTTTTGCCCTCCGGTAAGATGAAGCCGTTCGGCATCGTCACGCCATGACGCTGTTTCTGGAGCTCCTGAGAGTCGCGCGCGCACACACACACACAGTCAGTCCCACAGTCTGGAGAGCACGTGCACGACTCGACCAAGTGATTAAAAAAAAAACTGGGCGCCATTTCAATAAGTTACACATCGGTTTAAAAAAAAAAAAAAAAATCGAATCAACACTCCGACGGTTAAATGCTAAGCTAACGCTCTCTGACCTGTTAGCACTGATGCTAAGTGGGCGAGACACGGATTAACCATGAGCTCTCTGAGGCTAATATTCAATAAGTTATTTTCAGCCAAAGATTTATTTTCTCCCTCAAATTAATCACTAATATGAATAAATGTTAAAGGGTGTGCAAAAGTTTGTACACTTTAGTTACCACATGGCTTTTCTTGCTAACGTTATTAGCGCACGCGTCCAAATTAAGGACACAAACCCGACACTCTGTAATCATAAAGATGATTAATAATACTACTACTAATAATAATAACGCGCCCGGTTTAAAAACATTAAACATTTATTTATTTAATTGCTTATTTAATACTTTATCGCTGGCAAAACGAGGTCAAGTTGAAAACACTTCAGCATCACTCTTGACAGAAATGCGACACGCACCAGTAAAGTTTCCCACGCGCTTCCCGTGTGCTGTTTATGCGTTAAACCTGGAGTTTATTTTACTCACCATGTCTAAAACCGATAAAATTACTGAATAAATTAATCTCTGCACAAAACCTCCCTCCAGTTTTCTATCAAGCGTCGTGACAAAATGGAGGAGGAGTGTCTCTCCCCGCCTACACATGGGGCCTGAGAGATCCTCAACACACACACACACACACACACAGACATGAGACTCACTACACCTTCAACACATTCACAAATCATCAGCTGGTGACATTAAAAAAATGAATATTCTGTGGCCACAATTTACTAGGCCGTGAGAATGAGATGAGAGAATGAGTCTTAATAAGTCAGGCCACAACATACTATTTTGTACTTTGGGAACAAGATAGTGTAATGTGTGACCTTGAGATACTATTTTGTGGTCACTACTTAGTAAGCCGTGAGAACGAGATAGTATATTGCTTGGCCACAACTTACCAAGGCGTGGGAATGAGAGTGTAATGCATAGCCATCAGATGCTCTGTTGTGGCCATGACTTACTAAGGCCTAGAAGTTTTCAAGATGCTAAATGCTATGAGCTTATTAACTTGTGGCCACAACTTTCTCATGGCCATGCATTAAACTATTTTGTTTCCAAACATACTATCTTAGTAAATTGTACACAGATTATTTCGTTTTTCTCCCCAGTGTAACTAGAGAGTCTCCGTAGTAAGTTTATGGCATGAAATATACCGCAGATTCTGACAGTTATAGCTGTTTATTTATGACATACAGTAAACAAACAGGTCTGTAGATGCCTTCAATTGTTCTTCTCATGACACCACATTTGTCTTAATTTCTAAACGAATTTAGTTACACGGAGGAACACCTGAGGAACCAAGTTCGGAGCTCGCACGGAGGAGAATTTATTTTACTGTACCATCAGTCCTGTATCACGCAAACAGTAACGTATCCTGAGATCATTCATGTGAGGGTTTGATTCACAGCCATAAGGCAGAAGTGATAACTAAGTGTCTCAGGGAACAAAACGTTAGAATTGTGGGTCCATGGCCAGGAAACGCCCTAGATATTTGCAACAGTCCCAATGGAAACTTGTGGTCAATCCTCAAGAGGAGGGAAGACAAACAAAAAAAATTATTGTAGGGTCAACTCCCTACATAAACGTAATGTAATTGTCAATAAAAGCCTTTGACACTTATGAAGTGCTTGTACTTATACTTCAGTACACCAGAGTAACATCTGACACAAAGATCTAAAAAACACTGAAGCAGCAGACTTTGTAAAAATTAATACAGTATTTGTGTCATTCTCATTACTTTCAGCCACAGCTGTACATAATTTCCCATGTAATCTCCTTGATTTTCAGAACACTTTGTCCATCTGTCAACAAGCTTTTGTATTTCCTCATTTAAGAAAAACGTTTTCGGCTGAGATGAGAGCCACAATGCACCACTATCTTCACTGCTCCATCAGAAGTGAATCTTTGTCTTTGCAGGGCTGCTTTCAGGTGACGGTGAGATGGAGCGAGATCAGGACTATAAGGAGGCTTTACCACCTCAAAACAAAGTGTCGACAGTGAGTGCAGAAGTATACGGACGTGCATCGTCACCGTCATCGAGTGCGGATCATTTTGGACTCCCCCTCGTACACGAAGGATTCCTGGTATTCATATATATCAGTTCCACAGAGAAGCTGCATCATACAACAACAACAACACTCCGTAGAGAGAATGATGATCATACTCCAAAGCACACAGAGTTAGGCAAGAGCAATAACACCTTTTTATTCTTCTGGAGTTAATATCATTCCATCATCCCACACGTGCAATGCCATACATGTACCTTGAGGGCTGAAAGAATTTAAACAAAGGACACGAGAGAGAAAAAAAAAAGTACAGTTCACATATCAATGATTTTTTAAAAAAGGTGGAAAACATAATTTAGCAAAAATCAGACATTGCAATCTGGGTTAAAATTATATAGAAGAAAAAAAACACTGGAACAGAAAAACGACATGGACTTGTACTGAGGCACCGGATCATAAACAATCAAAAAAGAGAAAGCGAGGTTACTGACAGCTCATATCGATTACATTTCTCTTTCTGTCTTATTTAAGACACATGGTGTGTGTGTATGTATGTGTGTGTGTGTGTGTGTATGCGCCAGTGCCCTCTTCTTTATCACCGTCATTATGCAAACAGTGAGAAAGAACAAGAAAAGTCTGAACAGTGATGAAGATTTGAGTAGTATTAGGAGTCAGGCTACATGTACAGTCTGTGACAAGGTTATATGCAGTGGTTTGGGGTGATGAGAGGATTTATCAAATAAACCGGGATGATTTATATTTAAAAGTAACTTACAGTAAATAGGAAGCTAAATTTAATGTGCAAAAAAACGTTTGTGTCACATGATACAGGTGTACAGACATATTTAGAATTCAAGCCTAAGAGCAAAAAGAGATGATGAACTTGGGTCTGAGTTTAAAGGGAGTTTGGATCCCACAGGACAATCGACCCAAGTTCACAAGTGCACAAATCCAGCAGAATGTCTGAATCTCTTAGACGGAGTCAAAGCATAAAGATCAGACAGAATTTATTTTAGAGTTCAAAGGTCAGTAGGGTTAACGATGGTAAAATCAGAGTCCTTGCTGTTAGTGCTGCCATCTTCTGGGCTGGATGACCCAGAGGTGTTTCCCATGAGAGGGTCCTGAAACTCTGTCACCCCAAAGCTCCTCCCCTGCTTGAAGGGCGCGGCAATCTCGCCGTCCGCTGGAGGAAGATCCCCATCCTGAGACACCAGGATGTAGTCGTCCCAGTTTTTCCCCTCAGCAAACTGTGGATAAATGAGTGAATAAATAATGGTGTGTTATTTTAAAAACGCACACATGATAATAGAAAATATATAAAACTTTATGGCAATTAGGTCTTCAGTTATTAGAAATCTATATAAGTAAAATAAAAGTTTTGTCTGTACACTGTTCAGACCAAGGGGGAAGTTATGAGCAGTTTTGTAAAAGATTATAAACCACAAGTTTTGACAGCGTAAAACTTGATTTTTGATTTCTCATCTGTGATTCACTCTCCGATTACCGAACAGGGAGTGTACTTGACTGACGACTAAAGAATGACATGTACGTGGACTTCAACCTGAAATAATAATAATAATATCACTGATTACATTAAAGATTAGCAGATTATTTTTAGTTTCAACCTTTTATTAGGTTATTTCTACAAACTCTTTAACCGTCAACAATGTGTACTAACGCTAATCATAATTAGTGTTTTTTTGCATATTTGTGTTTATGTTACAATAACCTAAAACATTTCAAAGCTGTTTATCTTTAGGATGAAATAAATTTGCCTGGTCTCACTCGTAATATACAGCAGAGATCTCGTTATATCCGCGTCATCATGTGAACGCTACACGTGTAATCCTGTCTAACCTGCGGCTTTGTGGTATGTGCCCCCTCACTTGGCATAGTTGTCTTTTCGAGTCTCTCCATTTCTTTCTCCTGCTCAGAGAGATGGCTGATGTCCAGCTGAGGTCTTGCCTGAACGCTGTCCGTATCCGTGACGGCAGCTGTGGATCCGTCTAGCTGAAGTGTGTTCTGGCCGGCAGAGCAGTAGTGATCATCTGCTATCGTGATCTCCTCATTCTCCTCAGCCTCCAGCTGACTCTGATTAAAGCGCAGCGCTCCCTTTAGGATGTCTTTAATCTGAGGACAGATCACATCATGATAAGTGAAACCGTCAGCACGAGCAGAATCGAATTGCTCTACTCTGCGTCTAAGTGTTTAAAGGGTTAGGACAAACCTGCTTAAGTCCAGCAAGTGACACCAGCACCTCGTCCTCCTTCTGCAGATGCTCCTGCAGGATCACGTCCTGAATCTTACCTGCTCATTGTGTAAAGAAGCAATGTGTTGTTAGCAAATGACAAACATCTTTTTTTTTCTTAAGTGTTCTCATTAACTCACCGATGTGCACATTCATCATCTTGGCACAGTATTTGCTCATGGCCTCCAGGTCATTGATCTGTCCCTGCAGTAAGGACACCTGCGCCTCCAGCTCCTCCTGGAGACACACAGCCACATGTGTACCAAAGACTATAAACTTATAACAGCAAGTTCAACTGTTCATCTTTTCACACTAACGTTATCACATTTACTCAACAAAAATGCTCAAACATCTAATAAGCACCAACTTTTATGTACAGTGTGTCTCAAAATAATAGAATATTGTAAAAAGTGTTTATTTCGGGCGTTACTTTAAAAAGTGAAACTCTCATTCTAGATCCATTACATGTAAAGTGGAATATTTCAATCTTTTTTTTTGTTTGTTTTAATTTTGATGATTATGACTTACAGCTCATGAAAAACAAAAATCCAATATCTGAAAAATGTAAATATTTTATTTAGAGTGAGAGTAAATGACTATTCATACAGTATAAACACCGTGCATCTCTCAGTGTAGTTCTGCTATGATGTGCGATGTCATCTGCTGGAGTTGGTCCACTGTGTTTTATTGAGTCCGAAGTCAACACAGCCGCCTACCAGATGATTTTATTGCACTTTCTGCTTTCGTCTGATGACATGCTTTATAAAGAGGTTGATTTCCTTTTCCAGCGGGAATGAAACTTATTAACTAACACTGTGCCTGATTGGCCAGTCAACTCATCTCACCTGGTACCTATAGGGAATACATGGACCACCGCCAAGACCCGACCCGACAATACAGACGAGCTGAAGGCTGATATCAAATCAACCCGGTCCTCAGTGACACCTCAGACTGATCGTCTCGACACGACACATCAATGCTGGGATTTGTGCTAAAGAACCAAACTGTTGATTACATACATAAACTTTTTTTTATTTTTTATTATGATTTTCTTGAATATTTGTGATGCTGGATTAGATTAGATTTTTAAATGAGATGTTATTTATAATTATTTTAGGTTATAATTATAGGGAATAATTATCGAACTGAAAACGAAAAAGGCTTGAAATATCAGATTTTATCCTTTAATGAATTTAGAATAAATAAGTTTCACTTTTTAAATGTAATTACAAAAAAATATACTTTTCACAATATTTTAATCTTTCACACAGTGTACTCTAAACTGCTCTTATGGTTGTTTAGATGTAAATTAAAGTTGTTGTGGATTGTGGGACAAACTGAGATAATATATATATATTTTTTTTTATTCTGTAAAACTGCTTTGTGACAATGACTAAATGATAAAATGATAAAAGCAGTACAGAAGTAAATGAATGTGGACGACAGGAGCATGGAGACGAGGACTGAAGGCTTGAGAAGGTAACTCTCACCAGGTCCTTTTTGCCTATGGATTTGCTGTGAGAACGTGAACGACTGATGTTGAAAAACAAATCTTTCTTGGTGGCTGAGAGAGGTGGGGATGACGTGCTCGAGTCCCGCCCCTTGGAAGCAGAAAGAGGCGGAGATGACATGGTCTGGTCCTTCCCACCTGACAGACTCTCGACACTCGGGGAGGAGCTCACCGTCCTGGACGTCTGACCTGAAAAACGAGCAGCAGAAAAGAATCTACAAACAGCAGCACAATGAGGCGGCGAGAGAAAAGGAAGTAAGACTGCAGCTCGTAAGTGAGGGGAACCAGAACGGTGCCAGGTAATTTGATGGTTACACTACATGGCCAACCGTACAGGGACATCTGACCTTCACAGTCGTATAGAACGGTTCTGTATGCTCCAGCATCTCGCTCAAACATCTACAAGTCTCACAGGACAGTGGAGCACACTAATAACCAGAATCAAACCGGGGAGGTGTGAATGTGTCCACAAACTTTTGGCCATATAGTGCATTTGTGATGTAATCTGAAATACAGCGAAAACTGAAGAAAACAAATGCACTGCAGAGGAAGACATGCAAAATCAAGCATTTAAATAAAAAAGGGGAACATTAAGATAAAACACGCTTGTTCACTCTCACAGTCTGAAAACACAGCATGTGATACTTCACTGAGTGGTTTACACTAGAGTCTAAAAACAGCTAAAAACGCCTCTATACACTGATGACGTCAACCGATTCTAAACCGTTTATCGATGTATGTATGTATGTATTTATGCATGGAAGGGGTGTAAGATGAATTCCAGGTTTTAATAGGTATACTTGAATAACAGAAAATCGATGCCATTTTCCTGATAACTTCAGACACTGTCTTGTGAAATTATTAAACCACCTCCTAAGAACAGGAAGGTTTTTACTGAACATCTATTTACATAATAAAAATGTAAAAGCACATTGCTTAGGAGATCTGAGAAACTACAGCAGAATAAATTTAAATCTAAAATATTCCAGTATTACAATAAAAATGACTTTTGAATGCATGCCAGAGTCAATTCTGTTATTAAACGAGAAAAAAAAAAAACCTAAAGTAAAATTCCTAACTTGCTTGGCTTGGCTTTCTACTGACGCGAACAAGTTTTGAACAGCTGCATTCTTTTTGGCTCATTTGTTTTTATGCCAAAAATGCTTTGTACGCGATGTAAATTTCTTGCAAAATTCATTCATAAAGTGAAAATTCGTAAGACAGGGCATCCGTATACTGAGGCTCCGCTGTACTGAAACACTCTGTTTGAACCCTGAATTAACGGAAGTGCTGCAGAAGCTCCAGGTTTACAGACGATACTTACTGAACTAACATGGGAACATGTGGCTTTCAACTGACAACTGTGAATTATTGATAAAATGACCAGTTTGCTGAGATGGAAGGGATTCTTATCTCTTTTCTTCCCTCAGAAATAGCCATGTGCATCGGTCTGTTCAGCCATACCACTAGTTAGATGTGCGTGTGCAGACTGTTTTATGTCAGAAAGCTGAATTTCATTACTGTAATCAGTAAAGGTGTAGGTAATAATAAAGGTATAGTATATCATTTGATGTGATTTGAATTCATTTCCGCTCAGTTGCTTTTATTAAACATGCAGCTTATGCAGTGATCATGTGACACATGCAGACAACACGGGGAAAGCAGACAGCTACACGCTAAAGCGCAAAACACAGCAGCTGAAGGAAGCGTTACCTGGTATGTCTGAGAGTATCTGGCTGGGATGAGAGATCTGAGAAACTCCAGGAGAACCTACATCTGACAGACACGTGGAATGAGGCATAAACTGTCACATGGCATAGACACACCACACACCACAGGGCTTCACACATAATCACACACTCACGTGAGAGAAAGAAAAAGCAACAAAAATCCAAACTAACAAATATGCCAATGTCCACTATAGAGCCAAAAGTTTGTGTACCCTTGACCATCACACCCATGTGCATTCTGAAGCACACGTCTCTCTGTGCTGTTCACTGGCACCAAGAGGTCCTGACCCTCATCTAGCCTGGCGACGGTACTGTGAGATCCACACAGCTAACTCCATGAAGACATGATTCATTAAGGTTGGAGTGAGAGAACCTGCATGTCCTGCGTAGATCCCTGACTGAACTCAACCCCACTTTTGGCATCCTCGACATCCCGTCACCAACCTCTCCACATCCACTGGTCAGGGCCCTTAACCCTCAATTGCTCAAAAAAGAGATCAAATCAAGTCGCTCTGGATGAATGCCGAATGCTCGGATGTAAATGTACTCTAGTGAAAATCATTTACAAAAGTATGTAGTGCTTTATAACAGCAAACAAATCTAGAATGAAATGTTGAACAAGCGCAGGTATGATTGTCAGGGGCGCACATATTTTTGGCATATTTGCTGATGGTCAATGTGTGTGTGTGTTTATCAGTACCGCTCTATTGGAATGTACTCTCACCTTTACTCAGATGCACAGGCATGCTCTCAGACTTCAGCAGACGCTGCTGCGCCACATGCACCGGTGCGCGAGACGGCGCGGGGTTAGCGGGCTGCTCGGCTAAAGCCCGAGGGAGCGGAGGTTGTAGAGATGGAGCTGAAAGCACTTCAGTGACTGGAGAGACGCCGGTGGGGCCGGTCCCCATGGGGGCGATGAGTTTCCTGCCGAAGTTAAGCAGAGAGCTGGAGACCTTGTTGATGTTGAGGGGAGCCACCCTGGGGTTAACAGCACTAAAATCCAGAGAAGAGGGAGAGAGAAGAGAGAGACAGAGAGACAGAGAGAGAGAGAAGAGAGAGACAGAGACAGAAGAGAGACAGAGAGAAAGAGAGAGAGAGAAGAGAGAGAGAGAGAGAGACAGAGAGAGAAGAGAGAGACAGAGAGACAGAGAGAAAGAGAGAAGAGAGAGAGAGAAGAGAGAGAGAGAGAAAGAGAGAGAGAGACAGAGAGAAAGAGAGAGAGAGAGAGAAGAGAGACAGAGAGAGAAGAGAGACAGAGAGAGAGACAGAGAGACAGAGAGACAGAGAGAGAGAGAGAGAGAATAAATACAATCCCCTGAAAATGCTAGTGGTTAAAGTGTTGGTCCAAACATCTCTTAAGGACAGAAGTAAACGTGCGTGTGTTCTGTCGTTTCTGTTCTGTCAGCCTCCTGTATCAGTTCGTAGGTATTTGAGTGTTTTGAAGGCATTTAGGTGTTTCTTTTACAATCAATCATTTATTAACTTTAATCGTACCGCGCCCTGTCCCCGTAGTCAGAGTCGTGGTTTTTGTAGAACTCAAGGTTCTGCTGGAACTGATAGTTCACTGGTCTTGGATTGTTCTGAAAGAAAAAAAAATACAGTTATGTGAAGAAAGCAAGGTCACACTCTCGCGCACACACACACACACACACACACACACACACACACGCACTATTATTCTACAATAAATATTCACATACACTCTGAATATTTATTGAGTTCAAGCATTTCTTTATTCTTTAATAACACCCTCTGTCGTGGTATTTCCTCTCTAACACGTGACCACATTCTCGCTGCAACAAGCTGTGAAACCCGCGTGTGGTAATCAATGGAATTCTCACAGCTGCAGAGACGTGTTGCTAAACACTTAAACGTAAATCCTTTTTGCAAAATATCATGGCACATATTTGTGTGTGTGTTTTATCAGATATGCATTACATAATGTCCCTCACAAGCTCTTGCATGTAGACCCTTTTAGACCCTAAAGGACTGAACGGAGGCGTTCATCAGAAATGCTGTTGTTTGTATTTCACACTTCATATCGGTAAAGTGTTTTTAAGGTGAAACGTCGTATTGTGAAACAAATTGTCGCATAAGAAATAATATAAATGCAGGAATACGTTCCAGCCACTCAAAAATATCACCGATATTACCAATGTCCAACACTACAATCATGTTTTTGCATATAAAAACAATTAAAACATCAAGAAAAGACATGGAAATGAAGTAAAATATGAAATAAATAAACATTAAACCTCACTTAACATTAATTAATGATTCCTCTCGGCAGCAGCTGCTTTCAGCTGCTTTTCAGAACCGAACTGAACACGGCTCACTGTATTGGGCCCCACAGTGCTACAGTATGATTTCACTACATCTTACGCAAAATGCAGAAAAACCCACAAGCTTCGCTTCGCTTTTTTTTTTTTTTTTTTTGCACGGATGTACGTGCAACTTAGCCAGCGTTCGGTCCGGCTCGGCTCGATTTTTTTTGGTAAATTTCTTATAAATTTCTAATTCTTAAGCTGAAAAGTTGGTGAGGCGGGTGCTCCAATCAGGATTTTTGGGGACGATCACCGATCACTAGAAGCTGTATCGGCCGATACCGATCACCGATTACAGGGTCGACTCGAAGCCTTATCATGTAGCATTATTTATTAAAGTATATCTAACAACAATGTAAATTAAGTTTTGAAATTACAAGAAGAGAAATATCATGAATTGACAACAGTCAAGTCAAGTCAATTTTATTTATATAGCGCTTTTAACAATTGACATTGTCGCAAAGCAGCTTTACACAATAAAAAGAAGTAAGTTTTTATGCAATGTGTGTGAATCAGGATAAGATTGTCCCTGATGAGCAAGCCGAGGGCGACGGTGGCAAGGAAAAACTCCCTGAGATGGTAACAGGAAGAAACCTTGAGAGGAACCAGACTCAACAGGGAACCCATCCTCATCTGGGTGATAACGGATAGCAGAGATTGATCAGCATAATAATGTGTACTGGAAGTTCAGTGTAACAGGAGATGTGTTAAAATTAAAATTAAAAGGAGTCCAGTTTGAATCTGAGGCTCAGGTAGACAACTGAAGTCCCAGGTCCCCAGAGCATCAATCGATGATAGGACAGTCTTAATGGAACAGTATTTATTGGCAAGCAACATGTGCAACACGTCATCTTAAAAAAATTGGGAACTTACTAACAACTTTCTTGTAGCTAAAATAACAGACAAGTAGAACGTGAGTTGCCGGTGTTATGCGCTAAAATCACCACAGATTGCCCCAACCCCCCCATATAATCTCTATCAGCTATTATATCAGAACAGAAATTCATAGGTTTATTATTATTATCAAATATGATATCACTATTATAATTTACCCTGGTCACGTCACAATTGTCAAGACCATTAATACAAATTCTCATATAATGTTTTCTGACACATTTATTTTGCAGGGTTTTGTCATGTAACTGTATAATGTCATGTATAATGTTTGCACAAAATAAATATTTATTATGAAGACTTGCACTAAATTATTTTTATTATAAAATAAGCTATATAAAAAATCCACCTTGTTATGGGAAAAACATTTTGGGAATAAAAATTCCTATTCAACATGTTTTTTTTATATTGCTTATTTTATAATCAAATTCGTTTGGACTAATTTGTAATTCATAAACCTATACATTTCTGTTGATTATATGGGGAGGGGGGGGGAGGGGTTGCAGATTGCTAATGTATTGTCTTTTTCACACAACACGTAGAATTGCCAGACCGGTGAAGCCATTTTAGCAGCGCGCAAAAAAAAAGTTGTCCCGCATGTTTTGCGTCATGTGATCGGCTTTTCTATGTCGGCTATTACAGAGACGGCCGATCAAACTTCCCAAGGCTATTATCGGCCGATTATGATCGATCGGAGCACCGCTACTCAAAACCTCAACAAAAACAGGCTTAAATGCCCAAAAATGCCTAAAGCGAAACATTTCACAACAAAAGATTCCGACACCATGACATGCAACAAACGTCTTTCAACAATTGCATGTAAAAGCGGGAAACACATTACACCCAATGGAACACGTTCAACAATGTTTAACAGCATGTGTTCATTAGGTGGTGGTGAGATGCGGGACAGAGGGACACGCGGGACAGAGGGACAGCCTTGCCATATCATCTGCACTTTCAAACACGAAGAGTTTTCTCTTGTTCAGGAGATGTGGCGTGTTTTTCCACATAAAGTAAATCTGGTCATGTTTCTGTGAAAGAATGGCTGAAATCTGAAGCTGGTTTGTAGCGTAACAAGAATACCAACTACTTTACTGTTTTTGGGTCGTAGGTGTTTCGAATTAACTCATATTTCTGTATGGATTTGGCACTGGTGTCGTAAAAACCCCAGATGATACTCAAACCTCGTCATAATCATATAATTCTGTTTAAAACACAAGTTCAGTGGATTCTCGCTGTCCTGAACTCAGCCACTGGAGGCAGGACGTCCTTACTGTCTTCTACTGACACTCGCGATTGTGTGTCAGCGACGGTAAACCCACATTCAAATCAGGAAACACTTCTGTCTCCGCCCACAACAAAAGATTACTTTAGCCGTTTATTAATACCAAGCAACTCCCTGCTCAAATCTGTAGGTCTAGTGTGCGTGTGTGCGTGTGTGTGTGTGTGTGTATGCACTGATACCTTCGGGTCTCTCAGGAACAGAGCTTTCTGCAGGAGAGCGTGAATGTCCCCGACAGCTGGGTAGTGCATCAGGAGACTGAGACACGTCTGGAAGCTACTGGCGATCACTAATTACAGGGAATAATTGATTAGAAATGTATTTAACATCATCTAAGCTTAATATAATGACGTCTTTTCTCCCTTGAGTTAATATTTAAAAACCACAACAAAAGGAAGCAGCAGTGAAGACCCGTGAAGACCTGGTTACTGAGATGGTCAGTGCTGTCTTTAAACATCTTCATCACTAAATAATAACAGTGAAACTGGTCATGTTTGTGTGAAGATTTGCAGGTTCAGAGGATTTACTGAGTCACAGGACTGCAGCTTTCACGCTTATACAGACAACAGTAGAGCATCAAAACATCAACGAAGCAAACTGATTTCAAAGCGATTTGCAGGACAACTCAAATGCTGACCAGCGTATAAATAATATCTAATTCAGAACAAACAAACACGCCAAGGACTGACGCGCGTCTCTGATGTAAAGCAGCATGGCCACAAAGACGTAATCCACCAGGTCCAGAGTGATGCTGTCTGCGAGCAACGCGTCCCACACCACCAGGAGGTCCTGCAGAGGAAACTCCCTGCCGAACAGCAGCCGCACCCAGCGACTGGAACACACACACACACACACACACACACACACACACACAAACAAATCATCAGTCACACGTGGTGTTTTCAGACCTGCCTGCTACAGTCTGCTACTCTCTGTTGTTTTGGCCCTTGGCCATCGCACTTGTGTGTAGACCGAACCAAACTTTATCATAAGAATCTACAATCTGTGACTATAAGGTCGACACCTCGGGTGTGAGCTAAGAGGCTCCTGGAGTTACAAAGCAAATGTCTTCAGGTTCAGAAGTCAAAGTTCAGAAGGCTGCAGCTCGTCTTTGTAAGGTGTGAAAGAGTACTGCGTTTTTAAACCGTTTTCTCCAAGTCTGTTCAGCATCCAGTTGTTGTGGTTTTGTTTGGTATTTTGTCCAGATTCTTCATGTGTTTAGATTCTCGTTCCTGCCACAGAGTCCCATTTTCTCCATGTGAAATGAACCTAAACCCAAGGAGAAACTGCTTCACTAGTAAAATGAACTACAGGTTTAAAAACGCCCCACGATTTACCCTTTAATCTCTAAATTATTCGCGTTTAAATCAATATAAATAAAATAAAGGTTTTGTCTTTAAATCAGTCAGAACTCACTCTTTCAATAATATATCTTTACGTTTCATACATCAGAGGACCAGAATCCTGTCTCAAACAAATTCTGTCCATCTGTCCAGCCAGATTTTGTCACTGAATAGAATTTAATGAAACTTCTGCAGTGCTTAGATCTCTGCCTGAAGTTTAATCTGCACCAAAAGTGAAATCAGAATGTTGGGTAAAAGTGATGTTATAAACAGTTTATGTGCTAATACGCCACTGTCTCAATGTAAACTAATAATAGATATTCATTAGAAAAGCTAAACTGAATATTTTTACTGGGATTAGTTTATAGTTTTACTACTAAAATAAATTAATTTTAACATACTGGAGTCGTTTAAAATCTACTTTTTTGATTCCTCATCTGTGATTCACTCTCTGATTACCGAACAGGGTTTTATTTAGCTGATGACGAACATAAACTTTCTGTATTTGATTGTAATAAGATAAAATGACAGTAGATTCAAAATCTTGCTGAGAGCTCAGTACTTTTTCTACAATTTCCTAATATTTAGCCACAGATCCAGGGAAATCAGCACAGCACAGCCACACTGTGAATAGTTTAGAAAGCGACATCTGTAGGATCACTGAGGAACTGCAAAATATTACCACCTCAACTGCAAATATATACAAACAAATACTACAGTTTCAACATTTGCTTTTGGAGTCACGGTGAGTGATACCTGAAATATCACGATTCTTTTCAGTGGCAAATATGTTACACCCCGCCTCCCCCCGGATCTCTACATGTTACAGTGTGTACGTGCTGCACTCACATGCCGTATATCTGAGGAGCGATCTCCAGGCGGTTCAGGTGCATGTGCAGTTCGATATCGTGCTTTTTCACCAGCTGGTCCTGAATCCGGTTGACTTTGGTCACGATGGCCACGGAAGGCCCGAGGTCCTGAGGTCTGGCGAACGGAATACTGGTGAGCATCTCCTCCTTTCCCTGCAGCATCAACACAATGTTCACACAACATCACTACAACACGGCGGCACGCAGCGTCTGACAGGTGGGGAAAAAATGAAAGTGCAGCTGGGACACACCTTGCGCACCTCCCGCTCGAAACTGGAGAACCAAGGCTCTGCTGTCTCCATGAGTTGTGAGAACATGGCACTGTGGGTGACGCAGAATGGACAGGTGAGTCGTTACAGCGCTTGAAACATTGGTCAGGGTTCAGAGATAAAACACCACCGACGTGGCGTTGAAGACGCCTCCGGCACAAACTTCTCATTACTAATGCCCTTAAAGTATATTTTAACAGCAATCAAAGAAAAACGATTCCAGAGATTTGTCTTTGCCTGTGAAATGAGACGCTGCACTAATGAGCTGCTCACTTAAAGACATGGACGACCCAAAAGCATAATCTATAAGTAAGTATATGAAATTCAGCAGGGTTACTCACTATGCATCATGCTCCTGAAACTTTGGATCCAACACCACCTTCATCTCCTCACTATAAAACAACATGTATAATAACAACACGAATAAAATCAACTTTCAGTCCAACTTTCATGGACAATTTATATCTAATTGTCAGTGAATAGATCCATCAGATCTTTCTATAAACTGTAAATAAACAAATTGGTCATGTTTTGGTCCGAACTCGCTGTTTCAATGATATCTTTATGTTTCATACATTGGAGGACCTGAAACCAGTCTTAAAAGATGTCTGCCTGTAGGTCTGCCTTTATAGAAGTTAATGAAACTTTGCCAGTATTTAGGAATCTGCTGGACTTAAACCTGCACCATGAATGAAATCAAACTGTTGAGTAAAACTGAAGTCATGTGCAGGATTATGTCACAGCATTTCTGGACAAATTTAACACTTTTTCCCCTCAAGGTGGGTGTGGCTATACAGAAAGACACTCCGACATGTATGTGGACTTCAACCTGAAATAATCATCACAGATTATATTATAGCTGATCAGTTACTTTTAGCTTTAATCTTTTAACTGTTCCTACAAACTCGGCCCACAAATCTGCTATAAACACAAATCGGGAAGAGTCGAGTGTTGGAGAATCATCAAGGTTAAAGATAAGAACAGGGTGTGGCGTGACACGGTGGGCGGGACTAACCTGGGGCTGCCGGTCTCACTGGCGTGCTGAAATGCCTGATGATCAGAGTGCAGAACGAACACTATCGGAGCCAACAACTCATGCATACCCTGGAGAGATACAGAGAAAAATTATTATAATAAAATTCAAAGTCAGAGCAGGGTTGGAAAACAAAAAGACAGAATACCAGATCATTACAAATAGATTTTTTCTCAGCAAAGTCTGAGTGACTGATACACATTGAGGTTTAAGGGGACAGGAAGCCAAAAGAAGAGCAGTTTCAGCAAACACCATGCATGAATGAGATCACCTGTTTATAGAGCAGCTGCTCGTTTTCTCGTGCGTAGCAGAAAAGGATATCAGTCAGTTTCGTCCGAACATCATCCTCCTGGAAAAAGCGCATCTCTGGAAACCTGTACATAAACAGTCACATGTACATACAGTATTACCTGCAGCACAGGAGATTCCTGCTGAAATATCACATGTTCTTACGGTTCTTTTTAAAATCAGCTTTCATTTTATGATTTCATAATACTTGCTCTAGACATGGTGTGCACCACATGGACAAAAGTATTCGGCCAAACCTGCAATGACGTTGTATCCAAATACATTTACTTTAATATGGAGTCGTTCCTCCTTTTGCAGCTATAACAGCTTCCACTATTCCACAAGATGCTGGAGTGTTTCTGTGTGAATTCGTGTCCATTCATTCTGTAGAGCATTTATGAGGTCAGACACTGATGATGGACGAGAAGCCCTGGCTCACAGTCTCTGTCCCAGTTCATCCCAAAGGTGCTGGATGGGGTTGAGGTCAGGGCTCTGTGTTAGGGCCGGACGAGTTCTTCCACACCTAACTCATCAAGCCTCGTCTTTATAGTCCTTGCTTTGTGCACTGGGACACATGGAGAAGGGTCTTTCCCAAACTGTTGGAAGCATGGCATTGTCCAAGATGTCTTGGTATCCTGAAGCATTAAGATTGTTCTTCACTGAGGATAAGATGCTTGACTGAAACAAGCAAATTCATTAATTAACAGGTTTGGACAAATACTTTTGTCCATAAAGCGCATACAGTTGTGTAGAGTTTATACATAAGTCAGACTTAATGTTAAAGCCACCTGTATAATATTGGGTATTTCCCCTGACATGTCGAGGCCTCTACACTCTACACTGCGCACGCTCGCTCAACTTCATTCAGTGTCACAAAACTGCCACAAAATCAGCCAATCACAGACTTCCACACAACGCTTCTGATTGGCTGTTCCTTCTCTATCAGTGTGGTAGTTTTGTAACAGAGTTGAGCGAGTGCGGAGAACATTCAAAGTCAGAGCAGGGTTGGAAAAGCAAGCAGACGCACTGCATGCGTAGAATTGAGCTATTGAGTCCCTTTAAGTATGCGCGATGTTTCAGACGGTATGGCAAGTGTAAACACTTGAATCGGATATGGGTCATAGTTGAAAGAACGTGTAAACAGACGTTCAGAAAAATCAGAAATATAGGCAACAAATCAGAATTGGACATCGAGACCTGCATTATAAATGGGGCTTTAGTTGTGAGGTGGAGCCTCCATGGATCAGACTTAACTTTACAGTACATCCCACAAATCTGATCACAGAATCAGATTGAGATCCGTCAGAATTTGTAGCAACACCATCAACTCTTTCCTGAACCGTGTGTGCAGGGTGTGCGGTGTGTGCAGGGTGTCAGGGTACATTTTTCCTGCTGAAAGACGCCACTGCACTCAGGGGACATTGGGTCCATGAAGGGGTTTAACTTGGTCAGCAGCAATGTTTAGAGAGGTGGTACGTGTCTAGGGAACTGTCTGTATCCACAGTTTACCAGCAGAACAATTTTCTACAACTTCCAGCCTCCTAACACACAGTATGAGTGCAGATCAATCCCTGCTCTCTGTTATCACCCGGATGAGGATGGGTTTCCTGGTGAGTCTGGTTCCTCTCAAGGGTTCTTCCTGTTGACATCTCTGATGGTTTTCCTCGACACCGTCGCCCTCGGCTCGCTCATCAGGAGTAATCTGATCATCCTGATTTAAACATATTCTTTCACACATTTCATACTAATTTCTTTTGATTCTGTAAAGCTGCTTCTTCGTGACAATGAGCGTTGTTAAAAGAACTATATAAATTAATTTGATTTGAATTTAATTGAATCACACTTCATCCACTGGCTCGCCTTCTTCCCATAGTGCATCCTGATGCCAACTCTTCCACAAGTAAGCGACGACACACACATCCAGGAATGGTGGCTCAATGGGTTAAATGGGTAGTGGGTAACTGATCAGAAGGTCGGGGGTTCGAGCCCCAGCACTGGCAAGTGTTGAGCCCTTGAGCAAGGCTGTTAACCCTGTCTGCTCCAGGGGGCGGTGTATCCTATGCGAAAAAATCATTTCCACTGTGCTGTAAGGTGCATGTGACAAAATATTAATGTAAAAGAAAACATGATTCATCAGACCAGACCTCCTTCTTCCACTGTGCTGTGGTCCAGTTCTGATGCTGACCTGGAGGAGCTCTTGGGGTACTGGTTATTTGCCACAGTGAATTTGTAACAAGATAACTTAAATGTTACTCACTTTAGCTGTTAATGATTAAAACTATTTCTACTCCTTCTAAAATGATTAATCTGAACAGTCAATGTGTTCAAAACCTGACCTCTGACCCCACAATTTGCGCTTCACACACTTACGTCCTCAGCACGTCCTGCTTGATCATACTCCTCAACTCTTTATCCTGGAAGAACTTGTTCCACAAACTCTGGAGAAAAGAGAGAGAGACACACAGAGTGTGTGAATGAAATGTGCAGATTGACAGTGTGAGATCTGTCCCTCAGCTGGAAATCCGTCTCACCCCCTCGTCCTGAGACAGCGGGTTGTTCACCACCAGGTCCTGCTGGCCTGCAGCTTTACGTGGGTTTGTGATGTGCTGCAGAAAGAGAAAAGAACACAAACGGTTTTACATTTACACGTGTTGACATGAATATACACACATCTTTCTCACTCACACGGACACACCTGCACATCCTCACACACACACACACACACGCGCACCCCCCTCACACACGCGCGCACCCCCTCACACACGCGCGCACCCCC